>JAWMRA010000020.1:4550642-4561499 GCA_035584735.1 Pseudotriccus pelzelni
TTTTCTTCATTTTCTTCACAAGTCCATTTCTGACAGGACTTTTTCCATCCTAAATATGGTATGTCCACTGCCACAGCTATATATGTCCTTTCTAATTAAAGTACTTACATAAATGTTACCTGTCCTGGTATCTTCCCAGGAACTGGAATTTGTGTGAGTTTCACAGGGCACTGTTTGCTTTTTCCCCGACTGTGTCAGGGGAGAAGGTAAAGTTCCCTCAATTTCAAAGATAATTGCTAATAATGCTGAGATTGGTTCTTAAGAGCGTGGCTGTCATGGTGAGATTCAGCCACCTCGAACCCTTTAGCATATCTAAATGCCATCAAACCTTTCATATTCCTACACTAGCTCTTTTAGCTCATGTTATTATAAACATCCTCTATTAATTATATTTGATATCAGTTGACTTTCTAAGTTAGAAAAAGATTTGGGGTTTTTTTGGCTAGGATGAAATCCTTGGAGAAGTAGTAGCCACATTTATGAAGAACAGCTTAATTTTTCATTATTAAAAACTTGTGAAATCATTAAAACATTCTTAAAAGCTTGATTTCAAACTCTTCATCATATTACTGATACGCTCAGTGGTTTCTCTCACTGCTAATGTGTGCAGGAAAAGTAAGTAATTAAAATAAGAACATTTTTAATTAAAATAGAGCAAAGCAATTAGACCTTTGATTAGTAAACAAAAGAGGTACCAAGAGACATAATTACTAACTTAGCATCCTCCTCTGTTCCCAGGTGACTTTTTTCTTTCTCATCTCTCAGCCTGATCTGAACAGAAATTGCACAAATTGTACAAATTCAAACCGTTGTTTGGTTTTAGTTCTCTATTTAAACGTTACTGTGGGGAACTCTCAGCACAGCACCAGCAGTTCCAACTGTTGCTCCCTCTAGCAAATGTAAATTGTGTTGATTTATAAATCAACCATTTGAACCTGTTGAAAAACAAAACTTGCAGAGGTCCAGCCACAAATCCTTGAGTGATTTCCATTTAAACCAGTGGGGCTTCATGCTTCATATTGAGCATCTTGTGTAAGTTTACTGCCATTAGTTTGGAAATTCGGGAAGTATTTCTTAACTCAAAAGACTCATTCCTTGTTTAGATATCCATCTGGGATTTGAGTGCCCAAAAAAACTACTTTAAGCACAAAAACAATAGAAGGAAATTTAAGTGCTTGTTACTAAAACTGTAATTCTGCAAGTCTCACATTTATTAATTGGAAATTGTTACCTTAGGCAATTTTCTGATAAAATTCTTCCACAGTTTTTTGGATCGGGAACTAGAACACGAATCCCTTCAACCTGGGCACGGTTTTTCCTTACTGTTCCTGTGTTATATCTGAATATTACTAAAATTTATTTCTATCCACTTTTATTTTGAATATACTGGTTTTAAAGGGTGCCTGTACTTTGAATTACTGATTGCAAATGCACGGATACCTTAAGCATAGTATGTTAATATAGCTTCTAATCCGAAAAGGTGGTTTGTACATATGTATATTTATTCCTTTAGCTTTTCTTACAAACAAATCACGAAGGTCGTTACTCAGTTGAGAAAAGGTATGAAAAATAAATTCCAGATTATATTCTCCAGCTATGGGATAAGTGATGTTAGCATGACAGTAAAATGGGTGCAAAGGCTTGTATGAGAACAAGAAAATTACTGATATGATATAAAATTAACTAAAAATAAGTGGTGTACAGTTGAATGTGAGTTGTTAGTCATTCTTTTAGTTAATGTGCAGTGATTCAACATTTAACATTTCTATATTTTTCAGTTCTCAAATCAGGCTTTTGGTATTTAACATTTATGTGAACATAAAGCACATATATTTGATAAGAAAACTGGTATTTAACATTTATAGCCATATAAAAATAATAAAAAATACTTAAGAGAGTATTTAGATGAGTTTGCAGCACATTTGTGTGAGGAAAAAACAAAATGTTCCTTTCATCTCCAGCAGTTCTGTGTCTGTTGCTCAGTTAAATGCAGCTGGAGTTCATACAGGGCTAAGGCATGCATAGATAGATGGGAATGTAAATATTCGAGAAAGCAGATTACTTCTATTCAACCTGTACCTAAATCATGTAAATAAAATAGAAAATCTGGAGATTTTTCTGTTTCTCAAGAGAAACCTCATGTGAGTACTTGCATGTCAATATGTATGTGATGTACCTACAGTGATCCTTTTTTTTAGAAGGTTGCCATAGCAATGCAGCTTTCACAACAGTAAATGTTAAATCATCTCCAATTTAAAATAAATAGTTTTAGTAAAAAGGGTCATTATCTAATCCCTCTGTCCCTCTAACCTTACTCTTCCCGAAATGTAATCTAAGAAATAAGGAAGAGAAAAAAGGAATCACCCTTGTTTCTGATTCCTTGCAGAAGCTCATTCTGCAGTCAGAATGCTCACTTAGTGTATGGGGTTATGAGTTTCAACATAAATTTCTTTATGCTTTATGATGTTAACTAAATATACTACATTGAATGGTTGCCTGTTCATATTTAGGGTAGGTTTTTGTTTGTTTTTCAAAAGTAAAAGTACGTGTGCTAGGAAGGAAAACATCCAAGTAATAATGGAACATTAATGAAGAATAGTCATCCTGTTTGTCAGAACCTGCTGCAGGGGCAGGATTGTTCCCTAACTGCATAGAGAGTCATTATTGTGGGCATATTTCCCTCTTCTCATCCTGGGTTCTGTAATCCTTGAGGCTGTCCAGTCATGGCTGTTTGTCTGTCTTGATCTCCACTGTATTACATTTGGACATACATTGTGTTAAAGTTAACACGCTCACGGAAAGGCTTGTGTTGGAAAGGAGTGTAAAGCTCATGTCATTCCACCCCCTGCCCTGGGCAGGGACACCTTCCACTCCAAGCCCCATCCAACCTGGCCTTGGAAGAGACACCCCTGGCATTCTTTCTGCAGCTCCTGCTGTGTTTGACCACCAGCACAGCTGCTCTAAAATATTTCTATGCTACAGCTGTTGTGGTGAAGTGCTGGCATCCCCTCTCATGCCTGTAAGCAAAATTCCAAACTACTGGCACCAAACAGGAACTGCTCTTCAGAGGACAGCTAAATTTGTGTAGATTGTAAAGCTTCTGCAAAGCCCACATATCCACTTGTTGACATGAATATGAGTAATTCCAGGCAAAGGGTTCTGTATAAGTTCAAAAGATTAAGGACATAGTGATATGAATCTGTATTGAGATGGATTTGTACATAGAAACAAACACTGTAGGAAGGGGGTTGACAAACAGAACACCTAAATAGTGTTTATTTATTACCTATTTGAATAAAATTAATGAAACTTTTATTTTTCTCATCATTTAATTGCTGCAGATCTGTAGCTGCATAAATCACAGCAATTTCATTGACCTTACCACAGTTGTTCCAAAGTACATCCTCTGAGGCTTTGGTTTATACTGCATATCTAATTTAACTGATAACACATATTACCTCAGTTACATTTTATCTTGTACCTTTCAATTATTTCTTAGAATTTGTGTAACAGGTGCTATTAATAGTTCTACTTAATAAATCAGTACTTTTAGAGAAGCCTTTGTTTACAATATGTTGTTAGTTGTTCTTAAAATATTAGGGTGTAATTTTAAATCTAAGGGCAACATCTTTTTAAATCATCTACAGTACTGATTCACAGATATTTATGGAAAGCAAAGTGAATAAAAGGGGATTGCTATAGTTCATTGCCAGGTTTCTTTGCTAAAAATGGAGCTCTACAAAATTCATTATTTGGGGATTTCAGCTATTAACTGTTAACTAGAAAAGCACTGATGAATTAGTAAGAGATGTAAATGAAGGCCCGCCAATATTTGAAAAACTGGGAACACTGTTGAAAGAAAGGAAGTTGATCTTACACACCTGGCATCAAGTTGTTCCTTACTTTAGGGAAAGGAAACAGGTGTGTGCAGTCGATGGAATATATTCTCTACAGCCATCAGGCTGAAAAGGGCTAAAAGGCAGCTGCTCTGACTGAGGCCTCTGGATCTGTGAGAGCCTGCCAGCCTGGAAGGAGCTCTAAAAGGCTGCAAGGAAAAGGTACCAGCCGGTTAGAGGTGTCTTAGAGTGGGTGTTGTGCTCTGTGGGGCCGTAGAGAGAGGGTTATCCAGACAGAGGATGTACAGCTATCCAGAACAGGACTGTAGCTGTAGATCTCAGCATCACATCACTGACCACATGCAAGGAAAGGAAAAACTGTCTTTGGTCTGAGACCTGTCTTCCAAATATATTCCTGTTATGTAAAATTGTAACACTGATTCGAATGGGTAGAGTTTGCTGTGGTACTTACCCTAGCTTAGACTGAAGATAGCTGATTAGCACACTGATCTATCTACATAAAGCCTTGCCTTAAGAGCATTAGTCAAAATAAATGCTCCACTAAGACTTTATTAAGTAGCACTGTTAGGTTCTTGCCCACCTGCCACGTCTGAGGGCTAGTATCTAATCTTGCAAACAGGCCACATTTAGATAAGTGTCTTGGGTCCTGTCTGTGAGTAAGAAAGCTCTTTTGACATCCTCCCAGTTGTCTTGTATATCTGAGCTGATTATTCAAAGACATCCAAGCTGAAAAGTTTTAGGCAAGCCTTTTGACCAGTTTATGTTATGAGTGTAACATGAGGAAAAAGAAGTGAATTTAGAATTTAAAGAGACAAGCAGGGAAGGATGGAAGAGGGGAAAAGAGTTTAGTTGCTTGGACTATTGATCCCATTTATTAATACCTGCATTTGTGTCCACAGGCCCTATGTAAGATACAAGCACCCTTTTTCCCCAAAAGAATAGGAAGACTTCTGCTCTTGAAAGTTGCTCATTAAGAAATACTGATTTCAGAAAGTGTCTGGCATCAAAAGAGTTCCTCAGCTCCACCCACAGAGGCATAAATGCAGCTGTGTACATTCTGTTGGCCATTTTGCATTTGGCGACTGCGCAACCTGCAGCCTGATTTCTGTAAATGTTAAATATTTAATTTACTTATTAAACATTAAGGCTTATTAAGCAGAAGAGACAGATGGTTCACACTCTTGTGTGGTGGGCAGTCATATGGTTCCTGGAGACGTATTGTGGAGCTCAGGATATAAAGAAATTTCAGTTTCATTTAGGTGCTGTGAGTCAGATCTGCAGCTGGTGGAAATTAGTTCCAGAGATACTGATGATTCGTCTGCTGTGTGGAGTTGTCCATTAGAAAATCAGGCATGGGGAATTCTGGCTTTATCCTGAACGAAAATGTGTTTTGTTAAAAGCTTGAAGAAGTTTCCATTGCTTGCAGTGAGACTGATGAGATAAATAAGACCAGAGCTCTGCCTGAATCCTGATTTGGCAATCCAGGTGTTCTCCCAGCTCCTGTCAGCATGAGTCTCATTACACTTGCACAGAATTCAGTGTCTTTTAGCCATCAGGGGCTCCTGGACTACCTTGCAAAGGCAGACCAAGCAGAGGAACACCCTGTTCCTTCCTACCAGCCTGGGCAACAAAACTAAAACTTCTCACGATTTCTAGTCACGTTTCTGAAAATCTGCAGAATAATATCAGTCTTTTATTTATACTCTGTATAATTAAACTTTTTCTGGACTGAATTTCTTCGATTTGCCACTTTCTGTTGAATTTCAGGTATATGTGCCTGAGAAAACAAGACTCTGGCTCCTTAGGCTTCGTGCTTTCGCAGTAGTACAATGGGATGATGCACCTCAAAACCAGTCATAACATCTGTCTATTCTCCTAAATTGAGGGTTGTATCTTAAGTCAATGCTGACTTAGTTCATCCATCATTTTCTGCTTAAATCTGACAGCCCAGAAATGTGATAGTGAAATGTTACCCTTTGAGAATACACTATTTAAACTTTATGTGGGATTTTGGGGAGGATTGTTGCTGGGGTTTAAATGTAGAGAGGGTGTAAATCTACAAGGGGTAAAAGATGGAACATGAAAACAGATACTGTCAAAGATTAAGAAAGGCCACTGATGCTCAGGGATTGCAGGTGGATGTTATCTGGGGTTTGTATTGCATCTAGGGCCTCAACCTGCAGTAACCTCAACAACTTCGTGCTTTGTGTTTTGAGGGAGATATTGGAACAGTTCCTCCTTTATGATGAAACATTACATTCCTTCTGTAGTGAAGGCAATTAAAACTTAGTTGTGACCTAAGCATTGACTCAGATATGTCAGTTGCTCCAGAGCTCTCTGGTGGGTGAAGCTATATGTGTAACTTAAGTTGCTATGGTACATATTTCTGAAAGAGCATGCATTACCAAAACCTGCTGATCTAAAGACAACCTCGGTCTGGCTGTCCTATTTGATTGTCCCAGTTCTTTGTGTACAAACAGATTTTACGGACAAGCAGGTAGTTTACTGTGTATTTACCCACAAACTGTCCTTTTTTGCCTTTAATTAGAGCAGAACTAGAAGACAATTCTTGAAAGGTGACCTATTCAGCCAACATCAAGGGCGGGCTGGGGAGGAGTGGGAGGAAGAGGAAGATGACAATGAGTTGACCCGGATTTTTGCACTGTCAGAAGCAGCTACAATCCTATCAAATTCCAGCTGAGAGTGGGTGGTACCTCATTTCCCCTGGTTGGGAGGGGAGGAGGAGAGGCAAGGGGGTGAGGGACAGATTCCTTGGCCCATATGGCCTGTGTGGAGGTAAAGATGATGCAGGGCCCATGAGCTGCTGCTGCAAACAGGTATGTTTATTTACTTACTTGAGTTGTCGTGGCAACTGCTTCATCTGAACTGCTACAGCGTATAGGTTGTCATTGGCATCTGATCACTCTGCACAAACCATTATAGTTTACACCAAAAAAAAAGGTCAAACTCTGTTTAGTCTACCTAGAACCAGTGTTAAAGGATAGTTTTAATAGAGGGGAGGCAAGACTTACCTGTTAATACTGAGTCACCGTGGCTTAATTACTGAGTTCAGCTTAAGGCTCATCTAGAAGAGCTGACATTTCCTCTTGTAACCACAAACAGGGAACAATGGAGAGTTGTTCAGAACCTACAAAACAAGCCACAAATCATAAGAGGCTGATGATGCACAGAAGAGTCTCTGAGGATTTAATGACTGAATGCTCAATGTTAAATACACTGTAACCTGAAGAAAAGATAGAGAAGGGTAAATTTGGGTCCAAAAATACCATCACAGAACAATGAGGCAAGCATGTGATCCCAGCTAAAAATCCCCGTTTCCTGACACAAGTGTCATTTCTGCAGAGTCTGGAGGTAGAGAGCATGCAAAAATGGGTGTTTGTGGGGATGCTTCTCTTGTTAGAAGCAAAGTGGCACAAGTTAGGGCAGTGATTTTCACCTTAGATTACCCTTGTCTTTGGGAGCACACCTGACTGAGGCTCCTCCCCTGGAGTTTGAAATACTACTGACTGATGGGAAAGTGTCCAGAAAGTAGAGGAAGAGCTGCAGCAGCAGCATCAGGCCCACCCTGGCTGAAGGTACCTTTGTGACTGCAGAGAGCAGGAAGTATTTAACAGCAGGAATCCCCTACTGAATTATTTGTCCACAGCTTGGCACATAAGATGACACATTGTGCACAAGAGGGTCTCTGGTACCTCCTGGGAATTGAAAAAGTCTGGGAAAGAGATCACTGAGTGAAAAAGTATGGAAAGTATTCCTGTAAGTTCTTGTCGCAATGCCTTGCAAGGGGCTGTGAGCATGAGCAAAAGGGAAGAGAGAATACTAACCCTCGCAGAATGGCTTTTTCCTGATGAAGGAATGTCCTGTTCTCCATTCTGGCAAAGAAACCCAGCTCCTGGCTGAGGTGCTTGAGCACGTGTATCGGAGCCTGGCAGGAACCTGTTCTTACACTGCAGCACTGTATGATGGGGATAATGTGCTGTCACTGTTTTCGACACTGATGGGTCTTTGTCACAGTTTTCCAATTAAAGGCCTCCATTTTCTCGTTTTAATGGGTAAAATGACCTCCTTTCTTTTAGCTCCAGTTGTTCCATTTCTGATGTTGCTCACCAGCAGCGTGGGCCGTGATTGCTGTAACTGTCCATCAGAATCTTTGCTAAAATTGTTGGTGGTTTCCTCTAAAATTCAGTAAGACTGTGCTCTGTATTATTACCTGAGGAGGGCTTTGGTGACAGTTCACGGCTGTCTGGTCATGCAGGAAGGTTGCTGATAGGTTGTGCTGTTCAGTTGTTTCTGCGGAGCTTTTGAAGTCTCGGTAGCCCTGGAGCTGGGGCATCACTGAAGGAAGTATTGTTCTGTGTCCCTGATGGATCACAGTACCTCAGACTACTGAACACTCATCCTGCTATTTCAAAGAATTTTTGTCTGTCTTAAAGGAATGTTCTATCTGGATAGGGTGTACACTTTCAGAAATAACCCACAAACCTTTCTGAATGGCTTCACATTTCTCTTTTGATGTGCTTGCTTCCCATGAGCTGATACCAGATTCTTTAGCTTAGGTGTGTTTGTGGGGCACTGCCTTTTCCCTTCATTTCTTCATGTTCCTACCCACACTCCTCTCTCAAAATATAGGAAGCTCAGCACCCCTGCCACCACCTTGCTAAAATAAAAGAAATATCCTGCAAGATTGACTTCCTGGAGCACTGTTCATCTTTTCTGAACCTAGCTAATAATTACTTCTCTTTTAACTTGATTGACCCAACAATAGCTTTATCTTTTCTAAACTAGAGAAATTAAACCCTTCAGTTAAAGACTTTAAAGTAGGGTAAGCCTCTTTCACCTTGCTACGAAGGAGGTGACTCCAAGGTGACAACAGGTCCGGCCTCTTATTACAAAAATTCCTTTTTGGGCTGCACATGCCTGTCAATCCCTCTGATTTCAAGGTCTCTGAGGAAACTTGGGTGACATTCAGCAGAAATAATTCTGATGCTGCAGCTTAACCAAGATAGTATTTGTATTTGGATCTGATCTGGTAACATAATCCCCCTTGTCCACCTGAGATTCCAGATACTAGTCAGCATCTCCACATTTAAAGAGAGATGCTGGCTGGTTACCCACCATGAAAAGACATTGCTTAGCTCATGGTTAAAACATCAAGCAGAAAAGTTTCTGTATATTTTGCTTATGTTAAAAAAAGGAGCTTTTCTGTTTTATAGTGCAAAATGCCCATTTCCCTAGAAACCTCAATTTCCTTTGTCCTTACTTCACTTCCCGACTATTATTTTTGACTGTAGATGTAAACTGCATTTTGAATTATTTCTTTAAAGAGTAAGGCAAATCCCAGCACTTGTGCAGTCCACCTTGTACTGTGATTTTACAGAGACTCTTGGCTGCATTGCAAACTCTTGCCTGAAATGGTTTCAAATTTTAATTTAAATCATCTGATATATCAACCAGCTAGACTTTAGATACGAAATTATCTCAAAGTGAGGGGAAATCAAACTGCTGGCTCAGGAAGTATTTGTGGCCCTTCCATTTTACCCTGAAATAGAAAGATTTATCCAGAGCGCCCAAATTTTCTTGCAGGTTTTCTCAGACTGGACAAAAGATCGAGCAAATGATGGTTTACACAGATATCTAATTGTGTGAGGTCAGACAGGGAGATAGTGGGTATGGTCTAAAACTTCCACATAGAAGATCATTTCATCAGGACTTTGAAGCCCTTTAACAATGTCCACTGTGGCCAAGTTTGCCATTCATGTTTCAATACCTTTTCTGAATACTTGTTCCTGATGGAGGAATCTATTGGACCAGATCTGATTTCTCAAAAGAATCTATTGGACCAGATCTGACTCATGGAATCTGTTGGGCCAGATCTAATTTCTCAAATGACTGGAGTACCAGAGAATCATTTCTCTCGGTTGCACCTGGGAAGGTTTGCTATGTGGTGTTTACATTGATGTTGTCTCCAGAAATCACATTTCGCTGATTATTATTGAAAAGCACACTGGAAATTACACCAATACTTCTTCAAAGCCCCGGAATGATGCCCAGGTGTTAGAAAGATAAACTACTTGTTAAGGTTTAGGTCTTGCTTCAGTGATCTCAGACCTGGGGGAGTTTAACAAAGCCTGGGAAGAAGGATGTGCTACTGATAATGGGCACAGAGAATGCAGAGTTTATGGGCCACAAGGACACTTCGCAGGACTCCCTAGATAAGGAAGAAACTAACAAAGCCAGCTCAGCAACTGTGCTGAAATCAGCCCTGACAGGGTACAGGGTAATTCCAGTACCTCTAAGGGAGGAGATTGCAGGGGGAGATTGCAACCCCCAACTCATTGCCATGGTCCCAAGAAACCCACTGACTCAAAAGCAGAGAATGACTGAGCATGTGAACTAATTAGCATGAGAAGCCAGAAATCATTTAGCCAATAGAAAGCAGAATACTAATTAATTGGAAAACTAGGTAACTTGTAGCCAGTGAATACTGGTGCCCTTGTTTGCTAAAATATATAAATTGTGTAAAGTTTTGATGATCACGGAGCCAGCCTTTTGTGGGTTACTGCCCAGCACCCCAATTTGCACAAATTAGAGTGAAAAATAGAAATACCTCACCTTGGTGTGTGAGTTGGCAGTGAGCACCAGGCAGTGAGCCCACACTGGGACAGGATAAAAACCAGAATGGCACAGTCAGTCCTCCTGTGTAGTAACGCAGCAAATGGTCCCATTTCAGACTACAATTCTTTTTTTTAATGTTGTTTTCCAGTACGGTGCAATACAGCTACAGATGCAATAAATAAATCATTGAGTCATCAAATCATACAACTATAAAATTGTTTGGGCTGGAAGGGACCTTAAAGATCATCTCATTCCACCCCCTGCCATGGGCAGGGACATCTTCCACCATCCCAGGTTGCTCCAAGCCCCATCCAACCTGGCCTTGGACACTTCCAGGGATGGGGCAGCCACAGCTTCTCTGGGC
>JAWMRA010000020.1:4561634-4601156 GCA_035584735.1 Pseudotriccus pelzelni
CCGTCCAACCTGGCCTTGGACACTTCCAGGGATGGGGCAGCCACAGCTTCTCTGGGCAACCTGTGCCAGGGCCTGACGACACTCTCAGGGAAGAATTTCTTCCTAATATCCAATCTAAACTTGCCCTCTGTCACTGTGAAGCCATTCCCCCTTGTTCTGTCACTCCAGGCTTTTGTAAATAGTCTTTCTCCATCTTTCTTGTCGGCTCCCTTCAGGCACTGGAAGGCTGCAGTTAGGGCACCCCGAAGCTTCTCTTCTCCCGGCTGAAAACTCCCAATTCTCTCAGCCTTTCCAAAGTCATAAAACTAGAAAACTTCTTCTAGTGCTATTATAAGTAGTGTATATATTGTATAAATATACAGTGCCATTATCAATAGTAAAAGCTTGTCCCAGGTATTCATTAGTATGCTTAACTATAAAATAAGGAACTGCTTCTCGAGGTGGAAAAGGCATTAAGATTTTTCAGTCCTGTTTCCTTATTTATCAGTTTGCCTATTAAAATTACTGTAAAAAGAAGACAGCTGTCTTTTTGCTTGTGTTATGGGTTACCTCTGACAGGCAGGTAAGCCCCACGCAGTTGCTCCCTCTCTCCCCTGCAGTGGGTTGGGGCAGAGAACTGGAAGGGCAAAACTGAGAAAACTTGTGAGTTCAGATGAAGACAGATTAGTAAGTGAAGCAGAGCTTCATATGCAAGCAAAGAAAAATAAGGAATTTATTCCCTGCTTTGCAGGTAGGCAGATGTTCAGCCATTTCCACGAGAGTGGGGCCACAGCCGTAACTCCAAATGTCCCCCTCCCTCCTTCTTTCCCCCAGCCTTTACTGCCTAGTAGGATGCTATATGGTACAGGACACCCCTTCCATCGGCTGGGTGAGCTGTCCCAGCTGTGTCCCCTCCCAGCTCCTCGTGCACCCCCAGCCCCCTCCCTGGTGGGGTGGTGTGAGAAGCAGAAAAGGCCTTGGCGCTGTGTAAGCACTGCTCAGCAATAACAAGAACACTGGTGTGTTATCAGCACTGCTGGGGTCATAAATCCAAAACATGGCATCATATGAGCTGCTGTGAAGAAAGATAACTCCGTCCCAGCAAAACAGAATGCAGGTTCTAAACCTTGCCTGCAAACTCGTATGCATTAATTCAGTGAAAATCCCTTTTTCTGCCAGCCCAAGTGAGAACTAACCTAGAAGCTTTGTAATAATAAACAGTTCCATTAGCATCTTAAGAGTGCTCAGAGTAAACCAATCTCTTGAAAGGCTCGTGGTTATGTTTGTTGTTATGGGTAATATTTTTTTCCTCTGGAGGGAGAGTAGGAGAAAATACAGGGAGGGTAGAAGAGAATACAGCAGCATGCTCAGTTGGTTTATTAAAATCAATGAGTTACAAAGCAGTAAATAGCTGTGGAACTGAGGAAAAGAGAATGTTAATAGACCATGATAAAACACTCCACAGAAAACACAATTATGCTAAAGAATATCTGCAAAAGGCCCATCACAGAGGGCACAACCAGAGCAGCACAGAAAGCTGCATCAAGAGCTTGTGAGGGAAGAGGAGAGTGCTTTGTATTGTAAATCCTATGGAAATTCTGTGCAGTGATAGAGCTCTCACAAGAGCTGTCAATGGTACAATGCCTTCAAGTTTAGATTCAAGCTAGAAGCATCCGTGCTCCCAGAGCAGCAACCTTTCTGTCATATGCTCTTGGACTGCAGCTACAGAAACAGGCAAAACAGATCTCAGCTTGGTAAACATAAAAGCTCACTTTTGTTTCCTTGAACAGATTCAGGAGCTACCTGTATTACACATGTAAATACTTGACAAGAAAAAAACAAGAGCCACAAAAAGGCAAAACAGCTTGGCAATTTGTAGAAAGTAACTTTGGTCAAAAATACGATGTGTTATTATTTGTGATCGGTCTGGAAGGTGACATTCACAGGGCGATGCTCCTGATGATGTTGTGCATGGTACTGTAACAGTGGATAACAACGGGACATAACCAGTCTGATAACTGGGTATGCTTTTCAAACTTATTCTCTGTATTCATTGAATTCTCATTCTTCTGTACACTTCAGCTCTGCTGTAAAGTTCAGAGGCATTTTTTCGCATGCTTTTAACAAGTTACTCCAGATCCGTAATTACTGAGACCAAACTGAGTCAAAATGCCAAGTGGGATTACTCCGCAGTGCCTGAAGTCACACAGAATGAGTAAGTACATAAAACATGTGTATCCCCAGATACAGACCAGTCCAGTTACTGACCACAGGACCTACAACAGGAGATTTAACATGTGCGGAAATATTTTACTTTTGCTATGAATTACCTAAAAGACGAACATACGAATAATGTCTTGAACACGTTGGAATTCAGGGGTGGCATTGCATTATCCTAAAAGAAGTCTAAGGTTACCTAGCACTTGTGCAGTGCTACAGGAGAACTGTGTGTACTATTAGTTATTATTGATATGAGATAAACACGGTTCAACTCAGCTTTACAACGTGGGAAACAGGTCATGGAGAGCTGAAATGATGGAGTGGGACAGTGTAGCAAGTCTGCTTGTCGTGAGTGACACTTTTCAGCAATGGCAATGTACTTATATCCTGTAACTTTGCTCCCTGTTATTTACTATCCACCTCTGCAATTTTTTTCTGATGTGTTTTTTTTCCCGCATTTCCCAGCTGAGTGATGAGAGGAAATACAGAACTTCAATTTTACTACCAAAATAATATAATGATATTTTTTTCAGAGTAAAAAATGCTCGGAGCTTTCAGAAAACACAACAGAAGTGCTGGAATGTATAAACACGAGGAGAAGATACCAAACAGTACTTTTTCATTATACCACACCGGCCAAACAAATGGATACTATAACTTGAGGAACAAGTACAGAACTGAAGCTTTGTTAAAAGGGCTTATTTTGGTCTGCATGTGACAACTATCATCACCATCATGTAAAGATTTTACAATCCATTTAAATTTTCCTAAATCGTATTATTTCTTGATCACCTATGATTTATTTAATTTCTGTTGTACCCATCACTGAGCATAATCTCTGTACAAGGCAATTGGTAAAGCAATGAAGGCCTACGATAACTGAGCAGTCAGCAGGGTAAATCATACTGGTATATATTGGCCTTGCCAAATCTCATGTGAATGCTTTCAGTTCTTTTCCTCTTTAATTTAAAATGCAACACATTTTCATTACTTTTGATGATTCTGAGGAGCTTTAAACTGTGTCTGTCTGCTGAAGGGAACTGTACAGTTGGTTTTAGTGACTATAAACAGAGAATTGCTTCATTGCTGCTATGATTTATATGTAGCTTCACTAGTAAGAGAAAGCCCCTGGCTAAGATAAAATAAAACAATTATATTAATGGCAATTAACCTTAGGAAATAGAAGTGTCTTGTTTTTAAAAAGCCCAAACAAATAAATCTAGCATCCTATACTCTTAGAGATTCCTGTCATTGTTAATACATTCTACACATGGATATAGATGGGAAAAGTCACTAAAAAAATTTTCTTATTGATAAGAGATGTTGTGAACTATAGGGTGAAACAACAGCTGAAACAGGTATTCTGAACATGCAGAACATAAGATGCATCTACTGTCAGGCAATAGGAATGTTTCATAGCACACAAAGCTGTACCAGGAAGATGATGACTAAGATTGAAAAGTTACAGGAGTCCTGAGGATTTGTTTTCTACACTAGACTAGAATTTTGTAACAGCAGACTGTTAAAGAAAACAACATTTTGGAACTCAGTGTATTAAAGCTGCCTTGATTATGCATTAAGGCAGCCAGAACATATATCAATATGATTTTAGTAATTTAATTTATAACTGTTGGGGAAAAAAATACATACTTTAACTTCAAAAAATGTTTTTCATACTTTATTCTCTAAGACAAAATGTGATTTATGCCCCAGAGAAAATTACTGAGATAAAATCGCAGTATTATGCACGATAACTGAGGATTTGTTTTTGTCACTTATGTGTTACTTCCTTTGAGCAAAGTGATTAGCCATTATTCAGGGTCTTACTTGTTGTTCCTCCTAAGAAGAGAAACTGATACAATGACATCAAGTCCTTCTTGAACACAAACCTCATTGTTCTTCAAAAAGAAGTGATAGAAAGTACATAATGAGTAGCGTGGAATAGTTCTTTTAGGACTAGCGTAGGATAGTTCTTTTACACAAAGGTCTAAATGTTGTTTGGTTTGGTTTCACCTCTACACAGCATCAAACCTTGCATTTACTGCATCTACGTTTTGGATGGACCTTCCACACGGTCTGTGTTTCCAGTAGCAATTTCCATTTCTTCTTTATTCCAGCTCCCCTCCATGAAATTCAGGCCTGAACACTCAATTTGTCCCTGACACAGTCATATATATAAAATCTATGTTCTTTTGCAGAACAAATGATTATGTTCTGAAAATAAAGGATCTGAATCAGGAGATGTTGATTGCATCTGCCAGAATTTATGCACAAATACACTGTTCCATTCCCCTTCTTTTCTGCACAGCATTTTGAAAATCACTACTGCAAGGAACAGATATCGCCAGCTTGGCCAGCAGATAAAGGTGGTGACAAAAGAACTCTCGATTCCCTTTTGTTTAGGTTCTCACAGAATGTCCATTACTATTACATTACTTGTACTGTTACATTACCCATCAAATCAATGTTTTCACTTTTACAGGTCTAAGTGAGTGGCCGCTGAAGTCACTGGAAAGCCACCACTGGAATGCTTTTACTGAAGTCTTAAATGATATGAATGGTCATGCCACAGCCTACTTCTGAAGTGGTTAAATTTACAGTCAACCGTCAGAATAAATTCCTGCTTTTATATCTCAGTGGAAGCTTCTGTACTGCATCATCTAATATACTTAGAGGAGTGGTTATGAATTAAATCAAACTAATGGAGTCGGGATTATGGAAAAATATCTGCTACATGTTACCTCAGTTGCCACAACTGACCTGTGCAAGTGCTGGCTCTACCATACATTGTGTTTCCACGACATAACCATCCATCAACATTTTGACTTGCAAGTAGTGCATGGCGAAGGTACTTAGGATAAATTATCTTTGGTTCAGCACCAAGAGTAATTTAAAGAAAGAGATAGCTTTAAATCATTGTGGGGAGGGTTGATCAGAAAACTGACAAACCACTGCAAAACAAATATCTTCTGAAGGTCCAGATTCACTTCTTTGGCTGTCCCAGACTGCTGCAGTGACGCGAGTGAGCTGTCCCGCAATCTCTTCATCTTTCTGGATGTCACTTAGTTGCCATATGTTATCTGTTTTACTTTCCCCAGTCATTCTGCACTTCACCATTCGAGTTAGAACTGTAACAAGATGCCAGCTGAGTGAATCATCTGGAGTCAAATGCATGTTATTCTTTATTCAGCTGCTTCCCGCCTGGTCATGCATTCAAATGGCCAGATCTAAAGTGACAGAACTTTGTATTCCCTGTTACAGCACTGAATCAGCCAAGTGTAGGGAACAGGGAAGGGATATTCATGGTATTATCAGGGGAGCAAGGGAGGAAAAAAGGTTCCTGACCTGTAAAACTGTTTGATCCATCCACGTACTCTTACTTAGAATGAAGTGAATGCCATCACTTTAATACATCACACAGAAAATTCTTGATGGTATTAATGAGCTGGTTCTGAATCTCTGTCCAAAACATATTTTAAGGACAAGGTAAAAGGTTTTTAAGGCATCAGACCTCACTTTTGATAAAATCTGTTTGAGCTTCTTGAGATAATGAAGCTAGTGAACCTTCCCTGAGGCTAGTACTCCTTCTCCTTTGCTTCTAACAGGTATTTGTTTACTGCTTCACTTATGACAGGCTTAGATGACAAATTCTCAGAAATGGCCTTTAAAAAATACTTTGTCTGCAAACTTTTCAGAGACTAGACAGAAAAAAACCCCCAGAGTGTTACATAAAAAGTACAAAGGAATATGAAAACTCTACCTATTACTCCACTATCTCACTTTGTTAATGTGAATGAAAATATTTTACCTCATTACTCACTATAGCTAAGACATTTCCAATTTTTTTGCTTCCTTTTAGTACCTGAACACTGAATACATGACCCAAGATGAAATAAATGCATATAGTGAAATTAGGAAATATTGATAATGAACTCAGATCACTACAAATTCACAGCCTAAAGAGATGGTGGTGATAATCCCTAACAGAAGTCAGAGAGGTCCTGAAACTTCTTCATAAGAACTCAGTTGCTGCAGGGGGCTTGGACAGAGAACTGTGCCCACAGAGAGGTCTGCAGGAATGCTTGCCATGCACACAGCATGGTGCAATGAATTTTGAAACCCCATAAATATATAATTTGAGGCATGTGAGAAGCAGATTTACTCAGACCACAAGGCCATCAACAAACTGATGCAGGGGTCTAATACCAAACTGTGTCAACATCCATGGAATCACAACTAGCAATCCCTCAAAATCCACACTCATCTATCCCAGGTGAGGCTGCAGGCACTGACCATCATTACACTGAGCTAGATGGCTGATGCCTGAGCCTTGTTAGGGCTCCAAACCAGGCCAGGCCCTGGAAGCTCCAGCTGGTGGATGGTCCTGTGCCCTGTGCTCCCATTAAAGGATGAAGCTCCTCACAGGAACCGCAGAGACTGGTATGGGTCACCAGGAAAAGACCTGCAGTATTAAGGCTTAAAACTGCATTACAGCAGAGTCTCAAGCTTGTATTTCTGTGTGTGAATCAGTTGTGAGGCAGCTGCCTCACGTTTGGTTTTTCTGATGCTAAGTGTTCACTGGATTGTCCCCAAGAACAGCTCCAGGATAAAGAATGAGGAAGGAGCAAGGCTCCCCAGTGAGGCTCAAGACCTGGGCACCTCGAGTGGAGGCTTAATCCATGATGCCATGGGATGCCAGGGCAGCTGGTGTGATCAGCCAGCCTTTCACCGGCTTGGGGCTCTGCCCTGGCCTAAGGGGACAATGAGGTTGTTTAGCCTGGAGAAGAGAAGGCTCAGGGGTGACCTTATGGCTCTCTACAAATACCTGCAAGAGGGGTGTAGCCAGGTGTGGGTCGGACAAAGTAACAAGCGACAGGCGAGAGGATGTACTAAAGCTGCGCCAGGGGAGATTTAAATTGGACCCTAGGAGGAATTTCTTCACAGAAGGGGAGATTAGACATTGGAATGGACTGGCCAGGGAGGTGGTGGGGTCTCTATCCCCGTGGAGGTGTCTGAGGAAAGACTGGACGTGGCACTCAGTGCTCTGGTCCAGCTGACAAGGTGGTGTTCGGTCACAGGTTGGGCTCGCTGCTCTCGGAGGTCTCTCCCAAGCTCACCCACGCTGTGATTCTGTGGCTGTGCGTCGCGGGGCTGTCTCGGCGCTGCGGGCGCAGGGGCGCGGTGCGGGGCGCTGCCCCCGGCCCGGCGGCCCCGCGGGGGCGGCGCGGACGGCGCGGCGCAGCCGGTGCAGTGCGGCGGGCGGGCCCGGGAGCTCCGCGGCCATTCCGCTCCGCACCGCGCCCGCACCGCGGGAGCCGCCGCAGCCCCGCCATGGCCAAGGAGGGAGCGCAGCGAGCCGAGGAGACGGAGCAGATGATCGAGAAGGAGGGCGGCAAGGAGGCGGCCGAGGGCGGCGCGGCCGGCAGCCTGCGCTCCGGGGACGCGAAGGAGATGCGAGCCGTGGTGCTGTCCGCCTTCGGCGGGCTCAACAAGCTCCGCGTGTCCAAGAAAGCCATGCCGGAGCCGCAGGAGGGCGAGCTGAAGATCCGCGTCAAAGCCTGGTCCAGTATCGCCCCTCGCCCCCTCTTTCCCCCCGCGGGCGGTGGCGGGGGGGGCGGGAGGGGAGCGGTGCGGGGGTCCCGCGTCTGCCCGCGCTGTCCGTGCCCTGCAGCGGGGCATCCCTGGGCTCGCAGGATGCGGGGCGAGCCCCGCAGTCGGCCGGCTGTCGCTCCTGCTTCCCTCACCTGTGGCTTCCCCGCGGGGGGAGCCCCGCTCCCGCTGCTCTCCGTCCCTTCCCCGGCGGCAGCCGGCACTCCCCGGGTCGGTGTTCAGCTCAGACCGCCCTGGTCCAGGAGGGGGGCTGTGTGCGCTCAGCAGCAGCTGCGAGGGGTGAAAAAATTGTCATTTAATTCACGGTAGTAGCTGGGAGAAATGGGGGAAAAAACCTGGCCAACTGCAATCAGGGGTTTGTTTTCTTTGAGAAATGTGGATGACAGCTTGTGTGTGTTGCTCAGCACCCGTCCCCGTTTCCCTTCTGACAGTGACTGTTGTTTTTTTTTCCTGGGAATCACTTAAGTCACCATCCTTTTTTCTCCGGAGCTGGTGTGGCAGCGTGGCTGGAGCTCGGGATAACTTACCAGTGTTAGTCCCTGTGCCCAGGTGACCAGTGGCTGCGGTCTGGCAGCATCCCTGAGTGAGCTTTCCTAGATGGCTTTTTTTTTTTAAACTCCCAGAAAATCGCAGCAGGCTGCTGTTTTTCCTAGATCACTGGTTCTTAGTGCACATGTTCCTTCATGAGAATAGGACTAATTCTTTTAAGTGAAAGAAGTAACGTTAGGATCTTATTATACAACTTGATGTGTACCAAAGACTGAAATGATTTTGCCTAGGTAGGGATGTATCTTTTGTTGTCCTCTTCTGCTATGTGAAAACATGGTGCTGCTGGAAGATAAATTCCAAGGTGAAGGCCAAGTTGTTTACTTTAGAAGTAACTTGCATTAAAATTTTACTGGTGTGGGGCAGGAAGTTTCCTTTGAATGATGTATCCAGTGGATGTGCCTCAGATCTTGGAATATGGTGGTAGGTTAATGTAACTGAGTGTCTTGACCTGTTCAGACCCTGGGCTTTTCACCCTGTGCTTAATGGGATCGTGAGGTTCGCGACCTGTGTGAGTATTGCCCATGCCAGAGTGTTTCTTATGAAAAATGGTGATATCCATCAATCTGAATAAGAACTAATAAATAAAGGGCTGAGATTTTTTGCAACTTTTTTTTTCTCCCCACTAGTCACACAAGGGAAAAGCAAGAAATTCTGTGCTAAGTGAATGTAAGAACTAATGGTAGCACAGTAGCTGCTGAGAAGCTCATTTTTTTATCAAGCAGAGCTGTAATTCCATTTGAGAACAGTCTGTCTTGTTTGCTGAGTGATCTGGGCTTTTTTCAGCCATTGGGTTAACAGAAGTTAACATGCAAAACTTAAAAACGTTCTGAGCACACGGACTTCTCCCTTTAAATGCCTGAGGGGTTTACAGCACTCTCCAGTACCTGTATGAATTCCACTTTCATCAGAGCAGTAGCTATGTGCGTATCACAGAAAGCAAGTTACCTGCACAGGAACACTTGGCTGTAAAGTAGAAACGTTCAACTCTGCTACAGCTGCTGTTGCTCTCCAGGGTTGCAGTATCAGTGGTGTGCTGTGTGAGTTGCACACATGCTGTTTGACATCAGTGCTTCCTGGTTAACTGCCAGGTTGCACAAATCCACGTGTGTTTGGGAAGCTTCCCTTCCAGCCGGAGAGAGCCTGAAGGCTGTATAGCATCTGCTTGTCATTCCTGACTGGAGGTAGCCACGGGGCTTGAAATGTGGGCAGGTCACCAAAGTGTGCTTCCAAGCAAAGCAAAATCAATTTGCCAGTTGTCTTGACCCGAGCCTGTAAATGCAGGAGATTGATCGGGATGATGATGGACTTGGGCTGTAGTCTGGGAGATGGAGTGAGAGAGCTGTTGGCTTTACCCAGGGCACCATGCACATATTGATGGATGCAGTGCTGAGCACACCAAAAATCGGCTGCTTCAGTCATCAATACATGATACAAATCATGCTTTCAGTTGTATCAGCTTTGCAGTTGACCATCGTTATAGATGATTATTATTTTTCTCAACAGATTGATGGAGAAAAATAATCTTTATTTTAAGAACAATGTGCACGTTGCACGATAAATAGTATACACCAGTAAAATGTGCAAGTTTTGCGTGGTCTCTGAGTTCCCTGGGGATGAAAACCAGTTAGGTTGTATGTATGCGTTTTGTAGTATGGTACTAGAAATGGAGGATATGTTGCTATTAGCACTAACCAGATGAATAATTCCTTTGAAGATCTGGAATATCAATGATCCAATTGAAAATGTGTCAGCTGAGATGAGTCATGTTAGCCTCATTTAGTGACTAAGAAATGGAACAGCCATCGATGTCCAAGCTGAGTCACAGCTTTGTATATTTCTTGAAATAATTTTTGATTGATAATGATGAAGCAGTTGAAATTGCTTTATTTGTTTGTATTGTAATTTGCAGGCAGCAGAACATTAGTACACATATTGTTTAAATGATGAGACAAACCAAAGCAGTAGTTCAGATGGGGATGTGAATAAGGAATGGTGCCCTGTAATTACCTCCCTGTGTTTTTCTTTTCTCTCTTATAATTATTCCTTCCTTGTGCCGCTATACATGTGCGTCATGAGGAATGAAGCAGAAGTGACCCTCTGACTCTGTAACTGTGAGGTAACAGCACTTTACAAAAACTGGAGCAGTTAAAAGGAATCCTAAGTATAACAGAGTATCGGACACTGTATCCGTTTTGCTCTTGGTCATATAGTATTGGTGTTCCTGGACAAAAAGCATGAGATCTGATAATTTTAAACCTTTCCCTTCCACCCCCCCCCCCTTTTTTTTTTCCCCTTTTTTTTTCCTTTTCTTTTCTTTTTTTTTTCTTTTTTTTTTTTTTTTTTAATGATTTTTGGCAGTTTGCTGGCTGGGGTAAGAGGAAGGATTTTAAGTCCTCTTATTTTGCTCTATGGCGTTTCATTAACTTCACTAATTCATTTCAGTGGAGTTTTACAGTGAAATAAGAAAAACGGATCAAAAGCAGCACTTATCCAAACAAAAGTGTGAGGGGTGCCCTGCATAACTTGGGATTTTGCAGTGGAAGGTATCAGGCATACTCAAGTGTGTGGGACAGACCACAGGGGAGCAAGTTGATTGCTGCTTCCCACAGGACTTCCCACACTTAAAAAAAAAAAAAAGGAAATAAAAATGCAGCAAAGCTAAACCACAAGTATAGAAAATAATATTCAAGATTTTCAAAACTGATGTTAAGGTAGAGCATTGCAGGCTTACCAGGTCAGATTCAGGGATAGTTCTGTGTTTGATAAGCTTTGCCTCCAGCAGTGCACAGATAATTCAGTCCTGTACAGTTCAGAGAGACATCCCTGCTCTGTCACAGAAAGGTTCTTCCATAGCTCCTGTGGTAATTAGTATCCTTCCCTATCTTTGTTTGCATCCAGCCCTTGATTTAGGATCAAAAACACAACTGCAGGAGATTGTGCACTTTTTGCCACTGGATCACTTTGCATGTATTCAAAAGGCCTGAAGTTAATGTACACAGACAGTGATTGCCACCATCAGTACTGTGGGGGTTCTGGGTTTGTGGTGTGTTTTGGGGGGGTTTTGTCTGTGTTTTGGTCCTCTCCCCCAGATGATGACTGCCTTGCAGGCATTTTGCTGTTTGGAATTTCTCTTTCATTATCAATATTACAGCAGCAGTGTAGCAGGTGGTCTTAGCCACTGGATAAGAAGTGACCTTTGCAAAATAATTTCAAACCTTCCAACTTAACTGTGTGAAAACCTTTACTAACCTTCCATCTGGTTAATATTCTAAGCTTGGTGTATGAGTATGTTGAAAGTTACGAGTTCAGGTTGCTCTTAAATCCTCCGCCACAATTATGAATGCTTACGTTTGGTGGCATTTCCCTCCCTCTCCCCAGTGACCTACATCCCATGAATGCTGTGTTGTCTTTGTGCTTAGGCTGTGTGTCTACTGTGTCTTTTAATTTGATGGGTCTGTTCAATCTGTTTGTGTCTTGATTAGCATCTGGCTAAGGCTCCATCTAATAAATCCCTGTGCACGTCAGTAACGTTACATGTCCAAGCAGTTGCTGGTATCATATGTGTGAGTAGGACTGGCCGGGTGTTTGGCTAACAACAAATACAGAGCTGTGTTTGGGGAGTAATAGATTAATGCTGAGATGCATCCTAACTTGTTTGGAGTTTTAAAGTTTGAACTGTGGCATTAAGGCCAGTAATCAGTATATGCACATAGTAGAGAAGTGGTGCCTTTTCTTGTGGCTGCCTAGAAAACCACAAAATTTTCCTTAATAGAATCGGATGGCATACAAAAGACAAATCAAAAGTGCTTTAGTATTTTTGCAAAACTGAGACTAGAGGGGAAGACCTGTATTTTTTTTACTGAGCAGCAAACATGAGGACTTCAAAGACCTAAATAACTTTTGCAGAACTGTACAAACGTGATCCAGGAAGGAACAGTTTTAAAACAAGAGCCTATCTGCTGTTTGGTACTTCATAAGTTCATGTCAACGTTTGGACTCCTGCCTGGAGTCCACAAACACAAGATGCGTTCCTGGGGTCACATCAAAAGTTAGGACAGTTACGTGGTGTAGCTCTTAGCCCAGAATATCTATAAACCTTGAGGTTTGGGGTTTTATTCTTAAATTGGCCTGGGTTTACTTGCCAGGTAGTAATGCATTCATATAAATTATAGTATTTCACTGCATTGAATTTTGTAAGTGCCCTGTGTGACTCCTAAAGAGTGTGGTAAGCTTGGGGCTGATGGCAGATGTGATTACCTGGCATGTGCACCCTCTGCCCAAGGCCCTTGTGGCACAGAGTACAGGGAGTAGGAATGTCTACTGGGTCCCTGCAGAGCCTTTTAATGCTGCCCTGAAGTTTCCAGGTTTTCCCATCCCTTAGCTCAACTTTCCTCCTCTGCATTCATCTGTGCCAATAGCCTTGATCTTATTTTTTCCCCGTGTCTTACAGTGGTTTGAACTTCATTGATTTGATGGTGCGACAGGGGAATATCGACAACCCTCCCAAGACTCCACTTGTCCCTGGGTTTGAATGTTCTGGAATTGTAGAAGCTCTTGGAGACAGCGTGAAAGGATTTGAGGTAATATATTTTTTATTTTCATAGGGAGATATATAAGTCTCATATAAATAATCACCAGTTCACTATAATGGCCCTGGTCCCTTCTGCTGTGGCAGTGACAGGAGCCTTCACCACCCTGTTGAGATTTGAAAGGTCAGTTTTTCCTTGCTACTTCCCAAGCATGAGAGTGACCTCTTGAATGAGTTTCTGAAGCCGCCACTGTCGTTTCCTTAAAACCCTTCCTGAAAAGTCACTTGTGCCATATGTGTATCCTGATGGCTCAATAGGAACTGGAAAGCATGACTGATGTCTTTTACTAAAGTGAAGGCAATTAAATTAACTTTTTAAGTTTCTTTTCTTGCCTGTGTTTGCTGTCATCACTGCTTTTTTTCCTCAAAGCCTGCTGCTGATTCTAGTTCCAGCTTTTGATCTTGAATTAGCGAGAACCCCATCTACAATAAGCATTGCATCTTACAACTGTGTGCATTCAGAAGAAGCAGATTAAATTTGGACCCTGATACCGGATATAGGACTTGTTCTGATTGCTCAGGAAAAGGATCTATTTCACCTAACAGAATGTGATAAATGACAAATAGTTAATATATATAATAAAGCTTTCATGACTGTTCATGGACTCTTTTTTATCTCTTATAACATATAAACAGCATTTTGTCCTGCCTTCTGTTCCTTTATTGATAGTAGACATCTATATTCTCTCCAATCTTGCACTTTATTTCCTGAGTAGGTAGAAAATTTTGCAAGTAAAACCCGAGTTATTATGTGTCAGTCCTATCTTGGGTATTTGCGGAGTCAGTCACGTTCATGAAGTAACCACATTTTCTGAATTCTTATTACATCCTAAGAAGGTAATAATAAATACTGGTATTTTCATTTAAAGATAACATTTTGCTCTTTTAGAAAAGCTGTAAAATTTCTCAGTTGAATGAATATAATGGCCAGTTTAGTTCCAAGTAGCGTCTCAGTGATGAGGTCTTCTTAAGACATTTATCTCTGTTCCCCTCCTCCCCCATCTCTGCCTTGAAACAAGTCATAGTCTTTCAATGTATTTTATTACAAGCAATAACTGAACAATAATTTTGCTGTTTGAAAAAGTCTGCTGCCTCAGTAGTTCCCCTCTAGCCTCTGTGTTTTACAGTTATGCTCCACATCAAAGAATATTTTATGAAAGGAGTACAGAAAGTCTCTGCTCTAGATCAGCATTCTCATTTAAAAGTTCTTGCTATTTTTAAAGGGCATCATGAGGTTACAGCATATGGTGCTTGTTTGAGTAACATGGCACCTGACTGAATATAATGTGTCTCTTTTTTAAAGTTACATCTTTGTTCTGACCCTGGAACATGTCTGTGCACTGGTGTACTCCCTGTAATTGGAACAAGCTGTGGTATTTGCATGTGATCTACAAAGCCATGGTAGTGTTTGAGTGATCCAGAAGAAGGGTCGACTCTCAGAGTGACTGCTGTGTGTAGGTACGAATCCATCAGCAGGAGAACTTGCCACGTTCTGTTGGTTTCTTTATGGAATTCTTGCACAGAATGGGAGCACACCAGATGCTTGGTGTCCCCTTGGCATATGTTGTTACCTCTGTCCAGAGCAATGGCAGGAATGACAGAGACTGCACCCTGTATCGTCTGACCTTCTTTCTCTCTGTAGATCTCTTCTAGCTCAAGTCTTGTTTAAAGTCGTGGGCATTTCATGCTCCATAAAAATGTGTCTTACAGCCCTTAGTCTGTGCTATCTCAGATATTGCCAGCCAGTTACTGTCTGTTTTGTGGAATAATGGTGTAATGCCCATTAAAAGAGGAAAGAGAAAGGTGGTTTGTAATCATCTCAGCTGTATCAGGCCTGATCTCTCTCCAGTTGTGGGGATGATTCTCAGGAACTGAGGTCTAATCTGACGTCGTGACTGGACTCTGTATAGCATTTATGGTAGAGTGTGGTCTGTATTGTTACTAAGAAATCCCTTGGCAATCCCCAAGAGGGACTTCTCTGCATTCTTTTTGGTAATCATTTGTGGTTTATGGCAAGGATACAGGTTAACATCTGCACTAATTAATCCCAGCAAACTTTATATTTTAGACACTTCTCTAAGTGCAGAAGGGAACCACAGAGTAGTTACCACTGAGGCATTGTTAATTTGAATGTTTTTCAAGAGGAGGAGGCATCTCAGTGAAATTGGAATGACAGCTCTGTTTCAGCATTCTCATTCTAAAAGAGACAGACCCTTCAGACCTGTCAGGAGCACCTTAGCTTTCAGCAAACCTGCGATATCCCAAAGCCAAAATGATGACAAGTACTTAGGAGATCAGAATGTGCTTGTGCAGTAAACATTTGCCTGAAGGCAAAAGTGTTGTGCTTTATTTCACACTCGTAGTGTTTATAAAGCATTAGAGGTATTAGTAGAATGCAAGAGAGTATAAGGCAGGTAAGCAAAGTTGTTTTAGAAGGACAGCTGCTGTTAGTTTTAGTTGAAACATGAAGGCCTGAAGTTTGCTATTCCTGTCCTGTACTGTGGCTCCATTGAAGAGCTCCTTTCATGCTTAAGGATGCTGCTTTTGTTGGTGTATTCTAGAAAGGCAAAGGATCTAAGGTGAGGTAAGAGGTGTGTAGGGACTGCTGGGTACAAGCCATTATGGAGTGTTTGTGAGAGTTGTGCCGGCGAAGGTTTTAATATGCATTGGCCAAATTGCTCACTGTGGCTCTCCCTCGTAGCCCCAGCAGCCCAATTTCTGCTTTAAGGTCGTACCCCTGCAGAAGCCTCAGAGGTCCTGTTGCCTTGTTGTTTTTCTTGTCCACTGGTGGGGAGTCAATATCTCTGTTTTAAAAAGAGTCTGTAATGAAGGCCACAGGCAAATGTATGAACCTGATGTGCCTGGACCTCTGAAACCTCTGAGGAGCAACCAACTATATCTAATATTTAAAGAAAATCTTTATTTCTCCATAGTGCATTACTCTTTCACTACCATGTATTTTTCAAAGAAACTGAGTAGAGAAATGTTGCATTCAAAGATAATATTTCATTGGCCGTTTAAATCCTGTCAAATTCACTTTGTAGATTTCATAGTGCCTTAAAATCCAGAGGTATATTTTTGATGTTTAAGGTGGCTTATTTCAAGTTGCAGGATCAAATTGTGCTCTGATACGTGGATGTAGAAATGACAATCATGGATATGTATTGGTAAAATCAGTTAATAAGATAATAAAAATAGAGAGTGGATACAAGATGGTGTTATTTCCTAAGTGAGTTCTTTCTGAATCTCTTTTTGTGCTCCATCTACCAGAGTACAAGACCTCCCCTGCTCAATCCACTGAGAGGAAAGTAGCTCTAAATTAGTGTGAGGACTGAGAAAACAAAGTGAAAATAATCTTAGCTATAATTTTCTTTATTCCATGCATCTCATCAATATAATTATAATCTTTCTCCCTTGTTTCTTTCTTTCTTTGAGCAAGTTATTAGTAAGAATGCTGTTTTTCATTGTCCTGTTTCTTATGTAGGAGCTCTGCTAGCTGAAGATGGTTATTTTTGTTAAATTTAAAAGTTAGTAAAAGCCCAAAGCTGAGCAGCTTAACTACTATTTTGCCAAAGATGTGGAGGACCATTTTCTTTATAGTCAACCAGTGAGTGACCCACAGCTTGAACAGAAATGGTGAAGGTCTTACAAGTTTCTCCCGACAGTCTCAATTGCACTCATATTCTCAACATTGTTTTCTTCTTTGTTTATAGATTGGAGACAGAGTCATGGCTTTTGTGAACTACAATGCCTGGGCTGAAGTAGTCTGCACCCCAGTAGAATTTGTCTACAAGATCCCAGATGACATGAGTTTTTCTGAAGCTGCTGCATTTCCCATGAACTTTGTAACTGCCTACATGATGCTCTTTGAGGTTGCTAACCTGAGGGAAGGCATGTCTGTGCTGGTTCACTCAGCAGGAGGTGGGGTGGTAAGTTGGAACTTTTCTTACTTTTCTGAAGCAGTTGGGTCTATCTCGATTTCTGAAATGAGCCAGAACCTGCTGTTGATATCAGACTTCCCTATATGTGAGGGATTGCAGTGGGAGGAGCTGCATCTGTTTGCCCATGGAAATGCTGCTGTGAATGGTTGGCAGGAGCTCTTGATGAAATAAAAATGTCGTGACTCAAAAACCTCGCCAAAAAAACCCTAATTGGTTTTCAGCAATCAAGGAGCAAGTGTTGTCTCAAATATTGCACTGCTGAACTTACACACTTTGTACTTCTATGTAAACAAAGTCTGAAATGAGAGGAATAAATTAGCTCCCTGCACGAGGTATTTGTAGATAATCATAATCCTCCTTATAGTAGATGTCCCTCTTGGAATACTCCTGCACATACCATGTGCACTTGTGTTGATGCTTTCTCTGTGAAGACTTTTTTTGCCCTTTGCTGTAGAAGGGTTGAAATCAGTGAAAAGTTCTCATGGCAACCCTGAGAAATAGGTACAAATGCTGAATTGGAGCCGGTGGTGGCTGCTGCATGTCACAGTTTGGATCGTTCCTAAGGAGGCATTGTGTGGCACAGGCAGAATGACACTAGGATGAATCTGGGGAAGGGCACACAATGAAACTGAGTCAGCAATTTGTGTTACCAGTTCCTTGAGCTATCTTTTAGGAAAATGTTTAAGTTTGTGCAGAATCTTAAGATACTGACAGGAGTTTGTTTACATTTGAAATGATGCAGTCCTTTTTCATAGGACAGATTTTACGACCTGAGAACGTTGGCAGAGACCAGCCTTTCAAATCTTCTGTGTTCCTGTTATGCCTTATTTATGCTAAATTCATGTTCTGTTGTCTACTGAGACCTGGTGGGCAGCCCCAAACACTTTCTCCCTAATTCTGTGCCCTTAGACCTTCTTTCATGTTCTCATATAAATGAAGGCTGTAATCAAAGGAATAAATTCATGAGTTGCCTGTACAAAGTATTTTTAACTAACAATAATCCTTCTGGCAGTAAACGGTCCTATTGGAATACTCCTGTAAATGAATGGAATTTATAATCGTATTATGCTCTGGTACAGCACAACCCAGAGTGTTATGGCTGACTATTGTTCTTTAATATTAAATCTCTTTCTGTGGAATTCAGCACTGTTAAAGCAACACGAGGCCACACATTCAGGGGAATATTCTGCAGGAATCCAAGGCTCAGCTGTAGCTCTAAGGCCATTTGCCCAACTGGTGCTACACAGACCCAGGCTGAGCACACAGAATTAGCCCCAAAGCAATCCCTGCACATATTGTGTGTATCTGGAGAAAATGAATTCCTCCTCCTTTTTAAGATATAGCATCCTTGCTAAATTTCTTTGTTCCTTTCTCTTTCTGACCTCACTCGCCCCTGTTATTTCTTCCTTCTCTTCCTGAAGGACTGCTAATGCTCTGTGCTCACACAGTCTTCTGCACTAGTGCCCAACCTCGGTGCTGGGCTGTTCCTGGAGGGAGCTGCTCTCTGCCTCTCTTATCCCAGGTACTCAATGAGCAGCTTTTTCGGTTGGTCCTCTGCTGTGGCTGCTCAGAACCTTCTTCTCTGAGAGAAGCTGAAGGGAAGGACGGGTCCTGCTTGGCTGCCAGGAGAACAAGAGGAAATCAGATCCATCACTTGCTGAGTAGTTAAATAAAACAGATTTTCCAAGGGAAAGACCAGACATGCAGGAAGAATAGCCAGGCTGCCCAGTCACTGATCAAAGGCTGCGTAGGATCCAGGGGGAGTGTATGTAAGAGGGAGACAGGGCTGGCTGACCTGCAAGCCAGGGTAGTGATTACTGTCCCAGGGGAGAATGCCTCAGACAGCCCCTTGTTCTGTGGAAGGGAAGAGCATGTACATCTAGAATTGGCAAGAAATTTTCCTATGGCGTTACAGGTAAAAAAATCACTCTGGAGGTACGTGGAATTCTTTTTTTTTCTGCTAAACAGACATGAAGATTTCAGGGGGATCTGTCTTACTCTGATAGTCTGTCTGTTAATCCTTTGAAAAATTTAACAACCTCAGTCCATCGAATCATTTGCACAAAGTTCTTTGTTAATGAACAGAAAACTGGTACTGAAATTGCTATAGGAAGAGGTATTTTTTGTGCTGGTGCTTTAATAGATAGAAAGCCCTTTCCTACTTTCTGCAAGTGGGAAATCTGTCCAGTTTGTTTCTAAATGTCAGAGAAATTCCAGAACACTTTAATGAGACAATAGGCTGCCTGTGAGACTGGAAGTTTCTAATTGTTCCTTTCTCATTATGCAAGATCATTATTTTAGCTGCTTCAAGCAGTTTATGAAAAAGAACTTGTTGCTTCTAAAATGTTTGTGAAGTTCTTTGTTCTGGCTCCCCAGTCCCCTTTAGGAGGATCCTGAAGCTTTTTCAGTAAATGAGTCAGTGAAAATTCTCTAGGACCTTTACTCTTTTGTATTATCTCAGTTTATTTATGTGCCCTTATTTTGTTTATAGATATTTTCAGTAGTGAGGTAACTATAGCAATTGTCTTCCCATCTGTGCCTGGAGTGTGATTAGTAGAGAACAGTATCCTTTAATGTCTGACAGGATGCTTTAGATAAGTCAGTTTATTTATTCCAGGAGTTCCAGGGGACATCAGAAGATGATGTAGAGAAAAAGGAAATGTACCAAGATAACTTGTCTTGAAAAAAGTCTCATACCTGTCTTTGTGTTACAGACTTGCATCCTGTTCCCTGTCCCAAATGAGTACTCTCCCTACCACCCACTCAGCAGAAGGGTCAGGGCATCATGCCATCTTCCCTGGTCATGGAATGAGACACGGCTGTTGTAGGGAAGCCCCCTGACTCCCCGAACCAGGAGAGAAGTGGACACTCCAACACCGGCATTGTTGCTGTGCTGTAGCCTTCCCTTAGAAGAGGAAGACCTGCTGCAGTGCTTAGAAGTGGGGGTTGAAAGGAGACGTTCCATTTGGTTTTCCTAGGACTGCCTTGTTGATTTTGATTGTTTGGAAAGGGCTGCTTTGGTTTTCCTGTGTCGTTTTACCCCGTAAGACGGGGCAGTTGAGAGACTGACTCAGCTCTCAACCTGAGAGGTGAAGTGGGATGAAGAAATTTCAGGAGCCTTCTTGGAAAGCACGATACAAACTTACAGTTGCTTCCATGATTCACTGAGGCTTTGAGAAGAGATGAATACCTTATAAATCATTGTATTACCATTGCTCAAGCTGCTGCTGACCAAGATCTAACAAGGTTGTCACACGCTCCCTTTCAACCCTCTGCCTGGCAGGATACTTAGGGCTTCTCCTTAAACTATTCAATTGAGTAGCAGGGCAGTGTGATAATTAACAAAAAATGTAATTGCCTAATACAAATAGCTGTTAAATGCTTAAAGCTGCAGAAATGTCTGAGTGTCCTTCTGAACTGGTTGCTGAAAAGGGGAGAAAGCAAATAACACTGAAGTTGGTATGTAAAAATCACTGCTCAGAATAATGAGTTTGCAAGAACATACGACTTACTGTAGGACACATATTGGTGCATCTTAACTGTAATTAATGTTTGAAATGACTGTAAGACAATGGTAGAGTAGCTCCCTTCCCAATTACTCTCCAACATCTTTATTTCAAAGTGAAGCAAAGTGGCAAGTGAAGCAAATACCCTGAGAAGACTGAGCAGTAGTGTGCACCCTGCTGGGACTGGCCTGCTGCATGAAACAAATAGTTCTTTAAGATGAAGACTTGCAGTGCATTCAGTGCAAGTCACAGCACAGGCTTGGATGAGATTATAAAGTTGCTCTTAAAATTATTAATGTAAATTTGTAAACTATATCCTGGATTGGTTGCATTAGTATAAATACAGGACTTTTGTATTGAAAAAAAAGGGAAAAAATCCTTAGGCTTTTCCCTATGAGTTTTAATAAATGCAATCTCTATGGTATCTACCTGTAAAATTCATTCTTTCAGAGGTTTAGATTTGTAAAAGAGAGCCATTATGTCCATTTGCTTATTTGTTTGCGCTCTATGTACTTCCTATTCTGGATATTTGGAGCACAAAGTCTTGGTTATTTACCAAGCTTTTGTAAACACTTCAGTTTCATCACTTAGCCCCTCAGCAAGGCAGAATTATTAGCCAATTCTGTAGCATTGTGATCTGGCAGATGCTAAAAATAAGCTGCCTTTCACGCAGGAGCATTGATTGCCATCCTGAAGCTGTGATCTGACCTTCCCTTTCAGGCTCAGCAGCAGAGGAAATGCAAGCTGAGTAAGTTACAGATGCAGTTCTCTTGTTTGAATTTGAAGGGTAAATCTGACTTGGCAACAGATTTAGGCCACCCTGGCAGGATTGGTTACTGCTTGGCAGGAACCCTCTTTTTTATTGTGTCTCCCCTGCACAAATTGCAAATATTTGAGGATGTGTTCCAAACTGAAGCTCTGAAGTGGTGATATTTTATCTGACAAAGATCTGGCATTTCTTAGTAAATCTAGTCACCTGCTATCACAGGCAGCATATAGGAACTCTTTCAGGAGAATGATTAAATTTCTTCTTGAAAAAATACCTTACTTGGTGAGAAAACTTTCTCAATTTCAAGCCTTTATTCGTGACCGTATAATGTATGTTTATTCTTCTGCTGGTGTTGTCAATGAATTAAAATTAGCTACTGGACCCTGTTGAGGCACTTCTTTCAGATCTTTTGGGTAAGATATGCATGTTTTTGTGGCTACAACAAGCTCGCAATCAAATCTCTCCTGCAGAGCCTGTATTTTTCAGGCCAAAAGCAGGTTTGTTTGCTCATACCCCTTTTTTGTAAGGCTAGATGTCTGTTTCCTGGGTCATCCTACAGCCAGTGCTCCAGGCAGATGTGTTTCCTGGCTCTGAGCTGGTTGGCAGCAAAAAAGCAGCACTAAGCTGGTATGAAAGCCAGAGCCTTTTAAAATAGATCTTACAGCATCCCTGATCCTTCTAAACACTGTATGGGTAGACTGCTCTGTCGGCACTTAGCAGGTAGCAGCACATTAAATAGCACTCTTGTGTTTGAGTCAGAACTCCCTGAATGTGAACAATTAGGATTTACTCTGCTCCTGTGATGGTCCTGGCCAGCACACTGTGCAGCAGCATTAATACAGCCCACTTTGCTGACACCTTTACCTGATACCTCCCAGGACTGCACCTGCTGTTTTTCATAGTAGCAGTTCATAGCCATTCTGCATTTGATAAAGTGCTTTCCTCTTGTTTCATCTCCAGCAGCCAAGGAAGGGAATAAATCAGCTCACGGAGCTGTGTGCAACTAAGTCTAGGCTGCTTTAAGTACCAAGCTCTCTCACTTAAAGCCAGGCAGGGTATGAGGAGGCTGAGCTGAGCTGCCCTGTGCTGCTGGATGCCCCCAAAGCAGGGGATGTGCTCCCTCAGCCGCACAGGAGAGCCCCAGTGCCAGGGCCGAGGCTATTTCCAGACACTGCCTCAGAGCATAATCTGTTAATCAAACACAAAAGCCCAGCGAGCCATACACGAAAGGCAATTTCCCTGACCAAAGCAAGCTGCAGTCTTTGAAGGCCTCTCACAGCCCTGCACTCCCCAGAGGACATGTCCTCTCCCTGAGTCACCTGCTGAGTCAGGTCACAGACAGTGCTTAACTCTTCCTTGGCCGTTCTGCTTCCCAAGGAGGGTGTGTGTGCTCCGGGTGCGTCTCGGCTGGGTGTGGTGGTGTGGCTCCACTGAACTGCAGAGGGTTTCTGCCACATGCGGATTCAGCCCGGAGTTTTTGATTCAGCTCAGCTGCGCAAGTCTGCAAAGGGGTAGGAAAACACGCTCTGCTAATGGTTGCAGGAAAGATTTTGAGGGTAGAAGAGATCATGGTCTAGTGGTGACTCTTCCCCTCCTTCTACTCCAAAACGTAATGTGGTGCACTGAGTGAAGCAGATGCTGCCTTAGGCACGTCCTGAAATCACATTTCAGTTTGTCCACCCTGCAGTGTTCACCCTGGTGTTTGGTTTGCCATTTCCTTTGCTGTAATTGGGGAAAATGACACCCTCAGGAGATGAAGTGCTGTGTATGAGACTTCACCTAACACCAGAGAAAAGTTTTCCTCGATGCCAGTTGGCTTATTGTGTTTGTGTGCTTCACACCACCTTCAGGTGTGGTTGTGTGGAATCAAAGCATTTTGGAAACGGGGATTCTCCTCACGTTCAGTTCCAGACAAATTTCTTGTGCAAGATTAAGTCTGAATGCTATTTTTAAAAATGCTGTAGCAACTTTGGACTGCAAAACTATAGAAATGGTAATTTTTTACTGATGTTATTGCTTCTAATAGATGTAGTTTTGCAGAGTGATGTCTTTTATGTTGTTTATTCTTTTCTGCTATAAATCTGACCTCAATTTACATAATAGCAAAAAAAATGCTTTCTTGAAAGTATTCTGCCCTATACCTGCTGTAATTCAATGTGCAGCTTGCATGTCAGGCTGAGGTCTGGCATTAGGTCATTTTGAAAATCTAGTAAATTGTACACCTTCTTTATATTTATCCAGCATGAAGTTAGTGCTAATTAGATTAGTAAGTTTTCTTTTATTCATGCTTTCTATATTGACTTTTAAATATCAATGCCTTTTTTTTAACTTCGAAATTATTAAAATGCACAGAGTAGTCTATTTCATTTTTGCTTCCTAGAAATCTACCTTTTCATTCTTTTATGTGATTATGTCAGTATGACAAGTTTCCACTCCTGCAGGTTTAGAGTCAAGTTTTAATGCAATAGAATGTAAAGAAATCTCAGTTTTGTTTTGGTTTGGGGTTTTTTAGAGGATCTGAAACTACTGCAAGGATATCAATTTATAATAATTTATAGAAGTTATATATGCAGATTAGGTTCAACGTACTGATTTTATACACTGACAGGATACCTTGAAAAGAAATCCATCAAACAGACTATGAAGCTAAAGAGACACATCCAGCAGTAGGAGTCACGCTTCGTTTCCACAGAATGCTTAAATCCAAGCTATTAATTTCTTTGGGGATTCACCGTGTGATGTTCTGCATCACTGGAAGTGTTCCAAGTGTGGATGTGGCACTTGAGGACATGGTTTAATGGTGAATGTGGTGGTGGTGCTGGGATTGATGGTTGGACTCGATGATCTTAAAGGTCTTTTCCAACTGTAACAACTCTATGATAAGTAGAATATAAAATATATTAATATTTTAAAGGAGATTAATTCCACTTCAGGGGAATATTGTATAACCATATCTATTCCTTCAGTAACTGATTGATTTTACTTTCCTGAAGACTGCTAAATTCCATTAAAGGTAAAATTAATTGTCCAAGTGATAATTATTTTTTGCCATTAAAACTTAGTACTTTTCCTGTGTTCAGGAAGCAAGAATCTAGTCAGTACTTACATGTAGAAATTTGCATGGTATATGAAAAATTAGATGTGTGAAGAATGTTGTTTTAATTTTTCAAATCATGCTTATGGAATTACGCACCTTCTTGGAAGGTTTTAGAGTTCATACACTGTTTCTGATAACACAGTTCGTGCTTCCAAATCCCTGTGGTCTCCACAAGCTGAAAGCAGAGTGATGTGGTTTTTTTCTGAGCAGGGAGAAGACAGAAATCCCTCTTGTCTTTGTCTCCCACAAAGCAGTTTGTAGGATCCAATAGGCAGGACAAGGCTGGTGTGCCCCTGTGATCAAAGGGTGCTTCCTGGTGGGAGTGTGAAGGGGGACAGCGTGGATACCTTTCGTGCCCCTCCACAGCCCTGGGAAGAGGATGCTCTTCCTCTCAGCAGCACAACCCTTTGTGCTTCATTTGTGAACCGGGAACATTGTGAACACTGGGGCTCACAGGCTTGCAATTAAAATGTATAACCCTCTAAACACTAGAGGCTAATCCAGAGGCAGCTACATGATTCAAGGGATTAGAAAGGAGACTTAAGAGTGACTTGCATAGCCACAGTGCTCTTTTGGAGCTTAGTCGAATTCCACAGAAATTAGGGAAGTGTTTGAGTTCGTAGGTTGAGTTCAGTTCTCCTGTTTTGGCGGGGAAAGCATGAAAAGCCCAACATCAGCCTGTATTCATGGATTTCTGAGGTACAACTACTAAGAATACTTTGCACAAAATTAAGTACAAGTCAACGTCAAATTAAGGTCTTCAGAAAACCTGTAGAAGAATGTTTTGTGGAAGTGCCTCCAAGTACTTCAGTGATGTTGTTCATCCAATTATAAAAGTGCTGGTCATATGAGGCAGTTTTAGACTTCAAATATCTACAGAAAGCTGGAAAGTATTCTGATCTGGGATTTTAGATAAGCTTATCTCTGGGGGGGAGGGAGAGGTGGACTAACGAGTCGGAGTCAGGAGGAAAATAGGTTATTCCCATCCTGGGTTTTTTGTGCCTTTCTCCTGTTCATCTGACTGTCAGTTTGTTAAATGTTAATCGTCTTCTGCAGGACAAAAATCAACGTGCTTTCTTCTTGAATATTTGACCTTTTAAACATTCAGTGGTTTTGATTCAGGATGTATTCATTATTCCTCATCTTCCCAAGATAGATTGAAAATGCAGAAAACTAATTAAAGAATAGATCAATAATGTCCGAATTTCATTCAACTAGCATGCATTATAAAATACTGATTTAGCTGAATTGCTGTGGGTGATGGGTTTCTGGGAGACACAGAAAGTGGGAAAACAGAATTGCTAGTGAAAATGACCAAGAAAATGACATATACAAAATCCAAATTTATTTTTTTCTTGTAATTTTATGTTACATTATTTGTGCAGGCTAAAATCTGGGAGGGATTTGGAATTACATGGTAAATAATAGAGAAATGAAGTATGAAAAGAGTGAAACATTTTCTGCTCCCCAAAGACATGTTGTGAGATGAGGCCCCTTAGGAATGGATTTTCCTATGATTTTTAAGAGATTAAGGAGCACTAACCAGGAAAACGGTGGATGATTGTAAAAAGAAAAGGACATTTTAGTTTGGTGTTGGATTACCATGCCAGGAATCAGCATTCCTACCTGGGTCCTGCTCTAAGTTTCTCTGAGCTGTTGGACAAATCTGCTGTGGTATTCCATTCCTCATCTATAAAATAGGAAGGAGAATGGATCCCTTCTCTTGTTCTCTTCCCTGTGTCAGTTGGTACCTGTCTCAAGGACCACTTAGGCTGTGCCCTGCTGTGTATGTGTTTATTGACTAAGCCAGGAAACCAGTCTGAAACTCCTGGATGCCACCACAGATGAATAATGGTGTCCTCTCTTGTGGTGTTCAGCTTGGAGGACTGTTGCTAGCAGTTACATTCAGCAGTATGTGTGAGGATGCCAAGGCCCCCAGGGTGTGCAGGGTTAGCTAATTATTCTACAGTAAATAAAACCCAAGTCTAATTACTGGTATGTACAAATAATAATCACTGTTTCTGCTTGGAGTGAACAGAAATGTGTTTATCTGTGGGTGATTTTATTAGTCATGCATGTAGTTTGCAAATTACCATCTTTTGACTGTAAATATAAGTAAGAATCTGATGAATTCCATCAGACATTGTTTTCAGAATGACTGCCATTTTTTTTTCCCTTCTGGGTATATCCATGTAACCATGCAAGCTCCAGTGGAATAATGGGGTTACAAGAAGAGATAGGATGTGGCTACCAAAAGCCTGTCTTCCTATTGTGTGTTAACAATAAAACAAAACCAGGGGCTGTATAAAGATGACCTGTTGAGATCTGGTTTTGAAATCTAGGTGGGTCAGCTGTTAGGCAGTGCTTCCTTCCCTTCTTCTTTCAGCCTTGTGAAATTAGGGGTTAAGATGCAGAGCCCAAAGCTGGAAACTTGAAGTTTGATTGCACAAATTCTCCAATGCCCCAAGTCCCACATAAATGCCGAGGTAGTGTCTGCTGGACCCCAGCAGGTTCCTGGCCAGACCAGGAGGGATATGCCAGGGGAATGATTTTCCTGGGTGTGCTCTAGGCCATTTTAGCCCCTTTGCTGGTGATCAGTTTTGAGGCAGGAGCACTGGCCTAAGCAGACCTGTTGGTGGGACTGAGGCTATTCCTGCATTTTGAATAATCAGTAATAATTATTGTTATTAACAACAGATAACCCAAATGGTATTTACTATGCATCATTTCTTATAGCAACTTGCTGTCTCGTCCTGAAACTGTAAGAAAACTATTTTCCAGTACATTTTTTGAGACATTAAATCACTTTTGTCCTTGCAGTTGCTTTGTCTTCAGAGTATCTTTGTGATTTAGGTGTCTCCTTCCTGTGGCTAAACTGCATTTCATTGGAAAGAAACTAGTTTGGGAAGTCCTTGCACATGTTTGGTCTTGGATTTTGCTGTGTCATGAGTGAATTGGCAGCTGCAAAGTCTGTCAACCAATTTCCATGTCAGTGAACTAACATAATAATGTGTTTGCAGGGTCAAGCTGTTGCTCAGCTCTGTTCAACCATTCCCAATGTTACTGTTTTTGGAACAGCTTCATCTTTCAAACATGAAGCAATCAAAAACTCGGTAACTCACCTGTTTGACAGAAATGCAGACTATGTTCAAGAAGTAAAAAGGTAATTTGTGTTTTCCTGAGTAAGGTCTGTATAGTATCTGGGAAAATACTATGAAAGGCACCAGGCTGATCATGTTTATGGGAAGAGGTTACATTTTTTGATTTTGGGAGCTGTAGTTTATTCCAGATATTCCATCTGTCCGCTAGGGACAAGAGAGCAAGCATCTCCCTATTTCTTTATGAGCAGCATAAGCTTTTTTAGTCCACGTTTCTACTTGGATGTCCATTGTGAGCAAAGTAAATTATGTGAAAAATACTAAAAGTCTTAACAAAAGGATGTACTCTGCCTTCATTTGCATCTGTACTTGCTCACTGCAATGCACCAAATAAGATGTTTTCAGTGGATTTGTAAGGTATCCAGGTTTTGGAGTTCTCTGGTGTGTTTCTATCTGCCTGGGTTTTTATCCTCTGCCAGGGATTGATACTGGAGCACATGATGTCTGCTTCAGTTTCAGATCCTTAGATTTTGTTTGTTTGTGGTCAGATTAAAATCATCCTGTTGCCTTTTGAAGCCATCATGTGTGTTTCTGTTTATGTGCTTTCAAATACTTTGTTTTCCAGTTTGTCTGACTGTTTTTAGATATTGATCTTGATGCAGGTGGCAGAACTTCTGTCTGAGCTGTGGGCAACCCAGGCTGATATTGCAGGAAAAACGGGGTGTCCTGCTGCTGTTTCTGGAGCACTCCCAAGGGCTGAAGAGAATGTTTGAAATTATCCATCACAGAGGAAGTTTTATATCAAAGAAAAAAATTTCCACATGGGAATTTTCACCAAAAAAAGATAGGATTTGTCGAGCAGATGACACCTCTACTGTTTCCTTAGAGCTCAGAAGAACTGTAGCATTTTTTTTCAGCCTTTTGATAACCTTTCCCTTGGGAAAGCACACATAACCTGAGTGTTTTGGTGCCCCTGGAGAATAGCTGTAGTGAGATGAAGGCAGAGTTCTAGCAATCCTCACCTGACAAACAACCAAGAGAGAACACTTACAAACATTAATCAGAGCTCAGCACCAGCCTCAATCCTATCTCTTGGCTGGGGCAGCGCAAGATTTGATCTAGGTATGTGGTGGGGGAGCAGATACGATAGAAATTGGTGCTTAGGAAATGCATAAAGTCCCTTTAGGTTCTGATGCAGGTAACCAACCTGGGGCTGCTTCTGCCCTTCAATGGGACACTTCTTTTTGGGACAGTTCCCTGACACCACCCCTGACTGTGGAACAGATCGCAACTGCTGAAATCAAAAGACCTGGCTAGCAAGGGGTGGGTGGAATTCTGCTCTGTTAAGCCTGTTAAAATCCCTTTTGGTGATCTTGCATTTTCACATACCTTTTCACCTTGCAATAGGCCAATGAGGCAGAGAACCAGTGGCTACAAAAGGCAAAATATAAATGCAGTAAGCCAGTTGGTGCTTCTTTCCTGGTATAGAGTTGTGTAATATTAGCACAGTAAATAGTCATGAGTGCAAAACAGAAGTGGCACCCTCTAGGATATGCCACTGCTCTAATTTGTCGCTCAGATCTGTGCATTTTCAAAGTGAAAATGAAAAGATTTTTAATAAAAGTACAGGGGTAGTTCTGGGATCACTGTTACAGCAAACTGTCCTTTAAGCAGAGGCAGAGAGGGAGTGGTGTAGTTGTTTGCTGTGATGGATATTAGCTGTATACTATGCCCTGCTAAAGTGGTCCTTTCTTAAAAGTCTGTGAGCAGAAAAGGGTGGACCTGTGGTGGAGAAAGGATAGTGATAAGAATCTGCTTTATTGCAGGTGACTGATGTATTCCAGGGAAAGGCTTTCATTAGGGAGAAAAGTTTAAAAAAAAAAAAAACAAAAACCAAAAAACCAAACAACCAAACAACAACAAAACCCCCCAAAACCAAAACAAAAAACAACCAAACCGAAACCCAATCCCCAAAACTCCAAGCAGATGAACAAATGAACAAACAAAAAGACCCATCAGAGATTATATGAATGTGAAACTGTTCCTAAGAGATGAGGAATCAGTTCAACTGGGGAAGCCACCAAGAGCTGTTTGCTTGTAAAGTTTTCATTCCTTTCCAGTGAAGGCTCATCCAGTGACCTAACAGGAACAATTTATTGTCCCACATGTAACAGCAGTACCAAGGTGTGAAGCTGCTCAGTTATATTGGTCTTTGTAACCAGTGGATGTCTGACCCTCATCTTTGTTTTGTGAGGAAACAGATGCATTACAAGCCAGAAAGCTCTAACTCTTTCCCCTAAATTAGGAAATTTGGCCCTTTTTTTTTTTTTTTGTTCTTTAACATCATATTGAGATTGCAGTCACAAAGCTGTTGAAAAGTTACAAATATGCAAACTGTTTATTGAAACAGTATAAATATTTTTCTGCTTTTTTTAATATGGCCTGAGGATTTCTAGCTCTTGGTGACTTCTCTTTGATTTAACTCTTTGCTGACATCTAGTTGATATAAAGTCTGAAATACAAGACTCTCTAAATAACTTTACAAGTCAATTTGCCTGAGTACTGGGATAAGATCTGTTTCCTTACAAATGCAGAAAAATATCAGAATATGTGTATAAGAAAAATATACCTTTTGTCTGTAACATTCATTGACCAAAAAAAAAAACATTCTCTGACATTTGCATTCACTCAAAAAAGGACTTTTTATCTATCACCTGGTTTCTTTTGACATAATTTTACTGAAAGCTGTCAAAAGGGAGGAGCAAGATGGTTTCCCACTCTTCGGACCCTAAGCGTTTGGCTAGCCTGACAAACCTGCATTCCAGCCCTGAATGATCGGGAAATGTCTTTTGATGAGTGTAAAGTTTTCATGTAATCAAAGTCTCAGCCTCAGAGTCCATTCTAAAGTACCTGGAAAGTGGTGGTGCAGTGTTAACAACCAGCCTGTATCATGCTGGCTGACCAGCCCTGTGGATCTTACTGCAAACTAAGACTTTTTTTTCCTTGCTCTTTAGAATCTCAACAGATGGAGTAGATATTGTTTTGGACTGTCTTTGTGGAGAAAATACTGGGAAAGGCCTCAGTCTTCTCAAACCACTTGGGACTTACATTTTATATGGTGAGTGAAAATACATCCTGAATACGGGATGTATTTCAAAACTAAAGCTTTGCACAGCTTGGAGTCATCCATGGCACTCCTTCCAGAACGGGTAACTGACATGTTATGCATTCTCAATTTGACCATTTCCGTGCAAGGATTTTAGTGAAGCTGAGCATGGACTAAGTTACTGAGAAACAACAGGCAATACAAAGAAAGTCTTTAGAAAAAAATTTAAAAATGTAAATCCAGAAGTGAAACTGAACATAATGTTTCAGCTTGTTAAAACATCATTGGGTAACACAGGAGAAGTGTGGGAGAAAGTTTGGATCTCTCATTCCACACTCCAGAGGAATCATTGTGTGGCCAAGCGAACTGCAGTGTAGTTTTTGTGGGAGGGGAGGCTGAAGGGCAATTTCAGGGAGAATACTATTGGTTTTATCTGACATGACTTTGAGGAATTCAAACCCAGGCTTCTGTTCAAATTTTCATTCCTGTTTGTGGACTGTTCCACGTATGGAATAGACAGGTTTTCCCTGCAGTTCTGCCAGGCTGCTCAGTTGTGTGTGGGTAAAGCAGGCCAGGCTGCTGTTGGAGGGGACAGCATTGTCCCTGCCATTGTCAGTGTCATCTTGAAATTCCTATAAACTTGTAGGGCTCAGCCCCCTTGGCCTCTTTGTTAATTATTCCCAAAGTATAAGGATTTCTACTCATCCCTTTTAAATCTGGGCTCTTTTTCTTCCTAAATATGAATCATGGAAATACATAATAAAATGGTCTGCTTTTAGCATGTAATAAGTTGTGTGTGAACGTGCTTATCTCTTACAGGTTCATCTAACATGGTTACTGGGGAGACAAAAAGCTTCTTCAGTTTTGCGAAATCAGTAAGTGTCCCAGTACTGTGATTCTGCTCTGTCCTCCAACTTCAGTCTTTTCTGTAGCATTTTCATCTTTATCATTTTCATTTATCTCTACTGAGTTGTTAGTCTGATGTTGCTGCAGAGGATGTTTTTGTGCCATGTTTTCATTTGGCAGGACAGCTAGACAGCAATTGGATCTGTGTGCAGTGCCTATCGAAACTGTTAGTTATCAGACATAGATCTGTTATACAGCGAAGTTTAGGCTGCATTATTTATCTGCTTGTGGCAGAATATCATTTCCATGGATATGAATAACTGTACCCTGTAGATTGCTCATATCTGAAGGCACTGTCATGACAGTGCACTGAATTAAAGGACATATATCTGAAGATGGGGCCTGTGTCCAGTAATTTCCAGCTTTCCGGAAGTTTGTTTCATTACAGAAGTGCATTTTTCAGTTCTCCGTGTTCAAGTGACATCAAAGAGATGGTGATGTGGCATTTGTTTCCTAATTGATGGTGCTAAGAAATTCAAAGTTCAAATGTTATTTTTTTTTCTTCCTCTAACTACAAAAATCTGCACAGAAATCCTAGAGATCAAAAAGGGGACAAATATATCAAACAAACTGCTGGCAAGAAATAAGTTGTCCAGGAGTGAAAGTGATTCCTTTATACAGGAAAAACAGAGGGAAAAGTCTTGTCTGAAGATCTGTCATATGATCTCTCTGCCAAGAGCTCACTTACAGCTTCCAGCAACAACTCCTTCCCAGGAGGAATTGGCTTCAAAAGTCTCTGTGTAGTTGAAAACAAGATAAATCAGAGACTGTAGCAAGGAACTGTTCTTTGTGTCTTACATTTTCTCATTGGTTGTAGTGGGACATTATTGCTATGTGTCTATGAACTAAAGATAATCTTTGCTATGCAGCCTTTTTACTGTTAATGTCAGGATATCCAGATGCATATAATTTGTAGGGTAGGCTGGCCCAATTAAATAAATTTCAACTGAAATGGTTTTCGGATAGTACTGGTATTTATTGACGGAATAAATATGAAGAAATTGAATTAATTTAAAAAGCATATAAAATATATGAAAGCATAACTCGTTTCTTTATGTAATTATGCTGCAGAATTAACTCATCAAAATTGTATGAAAATTATAATTAAAAATTTACCCATTCAAATAAAATTTGCAAGTAAGTGGCATCTCAGTCTCAGTGATACTCTTGGGTTAAATGAGATAAAATCCTTTTATTAGATATGATGAGGTTTGCTCAAGTGTCACAAACATAATAATGGGTGTAAACTAACTGGGAGCTGATAAGCAGTGCCTGGTTCCCTTGGTTTTGAGAGAAACATAATAGTCAAGAGTTGCCTGTGAATGTTTGGGCAGCTTGAGTGGCTGTCTTGAGATAACAAAGGATAGCAAAAGCAAGAAGGGAGGTCCAAACTCATTACTTCCTGACTCACATCCTAAACCCAGATCTGTTCACTATCTTTCTGACACCCTGACCTCAGGAAACACAAGTTTGTGTTTTATTTCTGCATACTTTTTTTGCCTCATCCTTAATTCATATTTTTACTGCTTCTCTTGGCTGTTGTTCCAGATCTGACAGATGGGTCATTTATCACACCTGCCCAGACAGTTTTCTTGTGAACTTTCCTGTGAAAAATGTTTTCCTAACCATGCTGTTGTTTATTGGTTTCCAGTGGTGGCAGGTTGAGAAAGTAAATCCTATCAAGCTGTATGAGGAGAACAAAGTCATTGCTGGATTTTCCCTGTTGAATCTACTTTTCAAACAGAATCGAGGTGGCCTGATCAAGGGTGTGATGGACAAACTCCTAAATCTATATAACACAAAGAAGATCAAGCCTGTGGTTGATTCATTGTGGGCTTTGGAAGAGGTAGGAGCAAAATTTCTTTCCCCATTTTGAAACTTGTGAAAAATACGTACCTTGAGGTGTAAAATCAAATTTAAACACTTTCTGTAATTATTATTGTATGCAGCTTTTTATTTGTGCAGGAGTTGTCTCCAGAGCCTCCACTATTCAGAAACTCCAGGATCCGGAGTTATCCACACGTTTCTCCACTAAATATATCTATTGGAAATGCTAATAATGAATGTGGTTTTTTCAGTCTTAGAAAATCTTTTCTGTTTCCTAGGTGCATGAAATGTGTGATGAACAAGTGCAGAGTCAAATGCATATGTTAAAATTGAAAACAACTTAGATCTTTTCCTCAGAGTAGCTTTTAATACATAAGCTTTGGTTTCAGGGCCATAGTTGGACTAGCAAACCTTGGAAGCTTGCAGGCTTTCAGGAGGTCGTTGGAAGTGTATCAAAGACAATCAAATCATAACTTACTTTTAAATTAAGTTAAAATTGTGTACTGTGGACTTTTTTTTCTTTTCTTTCCTTCTAATTGCTCAGCTCTCCCAAAAGACATATAAAGCAACTAATGTGCTCTCAGCCTGCACAAACTATAAGCCCCCTGTCCAAAGCACTGTTTCCTAGACCTTTCTATTTAAGATGGTGATAGAGAAGTATTTTTGGAGGTGTGAACAGACATTATCATATGAAAAAAAAACCCCCATGGTTATATACCACCACCAGATTGATATTTGTGGTTTATGCGTTTGTGAAGTGCACTGAGCCTGACATCACTTAAAGATGCATAATCTGTAATAGCTCTGCTGAATGTGGATTGTGTCTGTATCCATTGTATTTTGCTGTTCAGAAGGTGCTGCAACAAAATTTTGTGAGATTTATGTTTTTGATGTGGGGTATTTTTTAATCTGTTAAATAAGCTTATGAAGCCATTCAAAAATTTAAGTGGCACAAATCTCTAGACAGGCACTTCTTTGTTCATGTAAAATATGTACTTTTCATATATTGGTGAGTAAAAAAAGGGTAATTAAAACAGTAACAATAGCTTAAAAATTTTAATTGAGGACAACATAATATGAAAAATGACACATGGCAGGTTGATCTGAATGATCAACATGATGGGAATTTGTTGGGAGACTTCTGTTTGATAACATTCCATCTAACATTTGGCAGTAGCATGCACCGTCCCTACCAGTAGATTATGAAATGTGTAAATACATCTGTTGTAAAGCACAGTCTAGAAAACTCCAGCTCATTTGTCACGCCTGCTCGCTTCCCATGAGCTGTCTGGTAATTCACAAAGGAAATGTCTGGCTGGTATCTTCAGGGATACAGTAGTGCAAGAGCTGCTTATTCAGTTGCAAAGTGTTGCTGAAATATTACTCATTCAGGGCATTATCATTTGGAGGATATTTTTGCAGGTATAAAAATAACTTAGGGCTGATTCTTAAGTTAATATGATACAGAGAAAATGTGTCATTGCTGAGGACTAAATGGAACCAGACTGAAGAAAGGTTGGTGTGTAATTTTGTTCAGTTTTGGGAGGTTTTTGTTTTTAACTCCACAGCTCTAACATCTCCCCCCTTCAGAGTTTGACACTTGATTGGTTGTCACTAAACCAGTGGATGACCAGTTGTTACCTTTGAGGTTTCCCCAGGAAACTTCCTGACCCAAAAGAGCATCGAGGACAAATGTTTAGCTAGAGAGGGGCAGAAAGGTGGACTGCCTACATGGCATTTGAAAATGAAGGATTGAATAGTTTTCTGTGGAAGAATATTACCTTCTCCAGAGAACCCGTTTGTCCTTTGTCTAGAAGACCTGCCATGAAATGAGCTTGAATCAGGTAAGAGACATTCAAAATGAAAATATTTCAAGGAAAATTTGCAGAGGAGCCTCAGCCGTGAGACACCTTTCCAAATGTTTTATGTTAAATACCTGAATATATTATCACATGAAATTTTTGATCTCTGTATGAAAGGCATGTCCCCAACATATCGCTTCAGCTGGCTTTATTCGCTCTGCGTCTGCATTTGTTTTCATGTATTCCACTGTGCACATTAAGTCACAAATTAATGCAGGCTCTCTAAAGCCAACATGGAAGACACCTGGTTTCCTTTCAAAGCTTTATTAAAGTACAAGTACTGATCTTTTCAGGCCTGTATCAGTTGCCATTCATGTGTCAGAGCTGAAAAGCACCTCTGCAGTCTTAGGAGACAATGAGTTATATCTGTGCTGGTGTTCCCCTTTGCTGCTCAGGGCTGGTTGCTACAGGACTGCTTCCTTGCATGATAACACCAAAATTGAGGGCTTTATGTTCTAGTGCTTATAAGAACAGCCAGAGAAAGGCTTTGTGTTTTAATAGGTCTCCATGAATTGTGTAAAAGAAATACTTCTTTGTTCTAAAAGCCGAGTATTGTTCCTTGAACAGGATTTATTTCTTAATACTTTCTGCAGGAGCCCACAGTTTGAATTTAAAAGAACATACTGATTAGAGAATATCGTAATTGCAGTGATATTTTCCATTTTAAAGTGTTTCAAGTGGCAGTAACACAGGACTTAGTGAAAGTTACTGGATTCCCATTTTTCTATCGTGTAGTCGATGTTATGTGATGTCTTGTTAATTGTCAAATAATATTAAAGATAGCAGTGTCCAGAAATTATTAGGTGGGCTTAGCTTGATAACTGTTCCTGTTGAGCTATGAAGGTTTGCCTGAGTGTCCACGAGATCATTCTAATTAGAATATAATCCCCCCCCCAGTGTCCTTATTTCTCTGCTTTAGGGCTGCATCCAAAGGCCGTGAAGTCCATGGAAGTGTTCCTATTTTCACTGGCCTTTGTTTTAGGATAAGGATTGCCCTGCCTCTTCAGTACAGGCTGCTTAAATGAATTTACCAGTTGACAAGAGAGAAACTTAGAAGTGACTCAGATTATTACTGACACGGGGGGGTCTGGCTCTAGACTCTTGACTGCTGCTGTGGAACGAAACTATTTGTGTTGCTGTGTTAGCTGTTGGTGTTTGTTTGGGAAGGGTGATTTTAATCAGAAATTTACATCCATAAATCCTAGTGAAGTCAAGTCTTTTCTCAAGTAGGCAATTAGAACCATTTTATTGTGTGAAAGTAAGAAGGATTTAACTAAGAGACAGTAATAAAAGTCCTAGATACTTTAAAATGGAAATCCAACTTGGGAATTATTCATCATGAGACGAGTGAAGTCATACAATAAATTAGCTGCTGGTGAGATGTCTTGATGTTTTGCAACTATTTGTTTATGCATTGAAGTGTTTAAAAGATGAGATGATTTGTGAATGGTGCATGCTTAAAATGCTGTTCTGGAGTGGAAAGCTAATTGTCTGGTAAGATGGCATTTCATTACAAATAGTAGAGTCTAAAGCAGAATTAGTATTCAGTGAATATTTGTTGAGCTTTGTGGTTTTTTCTTTGTCAGTGACTACTTATCTAATCCTTAATTTGCAGTTAGTCACTCAACTTCATTCTGATTAATTTGTAGTACATTTATACATTAGCATTCTCCTGAGGGTCTGTAAGTCTTTGGCTTTGCACAGTAGACAATTCCAGATTAGTTAAGCAGGATGAAAACTGAAGGTTCTCAAAAAATCTGGGTTGCTGAATAAAAATGTGCACATTGCACTATGTTATTAAAATTCTGTGCTTTTTCATGTCTTTATAGTTGCAAAAGAAAATGCATACTCAAGTTATGTGCACCTTCTTTGGTGATTTACAGCAGTTAAAGGCAGCACTGAGTGTGTGAAACAAACCTCAAAAATTCTTGCACAGAAACTGCCGCTCATGGTCCGTGTTGTCAGAACATCTCAGGCACCTTTCCCTCCCCCTAGACTGCCTGTTCCAAAAAGGATTCTTCGTGTGTCAGAAAGTTTTCTGTTCTGTGCCTTTTTGTGCATATGGGTGACCACTGAGATTATGGATAAACATCTTGACTCCAGGTCTGTGTTGCGTACCAAAGGATTCATTACATTCTTGTTGCTAAAATGATGTAAAGGAGTGCAGTTAGATAGTAATAATGATATTATGATTTATGATATCATGAATTATGCAATAATGATATCAAAGACTTGTACTGCCTTAGGGCCAGAAAGAGTGATGAAGATACTGAAACCTGTGGAACAGAGTTGTTACTTACCCTTAAAAAGTAAGGGGATAATCTGATAACATACCAGCAATTGGCTGGTACCTTATAGTAGGCACTGAACAGCAGTCTGTGCTGTTGTTGTGGAGTGATAATGCAATAATATCTTTAGCAACACCTCACTTAGTGACTAGTAATGCAACAGGTGTAGCCCAGATCCAGGAATACACCATGGCACTCAGCTGTGATTGAAATCAGTGGCATCAAGGCACTAAATACTCTTACAGATCCTGATATGAGTATCAGAGAACTCTAATGACTGTGCACAGTGGTCAGTGTGCAGAATACAGAAATGGAAAGAGCCCTGCACCTTAATTGAGTTTGCAATGATCCCTGCACAATCAGTCGCTGGGTATTTTTGGCGGAATAATTATGAGAGATGTTGCAGGTCTGGCTGTAAGTACAATTTTTATATAAGTGAGATTTCCTGCTCTTGAAGCCAGAGCTTTTCTCTGTAGTAAATTGCTAAGGAAACCTAGGCTATGTTTAAAAACCCAAAGGTAAAGGAATGCAGTGCACCTAATCACATTATAGTGACATTACAGAATACCTGCTGATACAAAAATTTCCTTTAACATTTTCTCCTAGGTTGCTGTTCTCACATCCTTTGTGCTCTCTGGGTTAGCTACCAGTGTGATCAGCGTGCAAAGGAAAAGAGTAGAAACCTTCCATTAAGATCTCAGCCTTATCAAGTTGCAATCCAGTGATGAGGACTGGATGAAGGAACACTTTCTGTACAGAATTTATTGCAGGTTTTGGGGAGGGCAAGGCAATCACAATATGTCTGGGTTTAGCACTGCTCAGTGGCTTCAAATGAGTCAGGTACTGTAAGCCTGTGTTTTTCCACTGAACTCATCCTCTCATATAAATTACCATCTCAGTGCAGGCTTTTAGATATCAACAGTATCATTATTTGAGGCGGGGGGGGACGAGAGAGCTCAAACCCATGATAGCAGAATAATAACAGTGAGCCCCCTAAAGCAGAGACTTTAATTTCATCAAAAGCTATTTATGCCTTTCTCTGGTCTTGGCTTCAGGGCAAAAAGCCTGTCGTGTATCACCATGGTGAGACAGAGAGAAAATTGACCCGTTAGTTACTTTTAACATAGAAAGAGGGGAATCTAATAGTATCAGATCAGGCTGGTACCTTGTTAGGAATACTAAATGCCATCTTGTGTCTATTTTTGTTTTTAAAGTTATACTGTAATAGCATGTGAAGGTTTTTGTCTTTTCTGCTTGATGAAGACATTCTCCAGCAGAACAAACTGTGCCTTTTTTTGAAGCCAAGGACTTCTATAGCACTTAAAACCTGTGTTTGTTCTTCAGGGTATTCAAAATAACAGAACACCGTGATAAAAGTGGAAGTACATTTAACCAAAGTAATCACCCACCCTGAAATGAAAGATTCATTTTTTCATAAGCATAAAACAATTTACTTTGCAGTATTATAGTGTCGAGAGAGGGAACTGTAACTCACTCTGTGAAACCTCCCACGAGTGTGCCCGTGTGTCTGTGCTGTGATTGCTCCTCTGCATTACAGAGCAGACTCTGCTTGGTTTGGTGCTGTGATTGTTTCTTTGACAGAACAAATTCTTTTGCAGTTCTTCATGAACAGCTTTCCTGATGTACAGGGTTTAACTCTGCAGATGCACTGTCCTCTGATATTTCCTTATAACTGTCTTTGTTCTTCCTGTGTGTGGATTCTGTTCCCTCTGACTGTACGAAGTAAATACCTGTAGTTCAAAGTAAATTTAAGTGTTTTATCTGTACATCACTGTTGTTTGTTTGTATACAAACAGGTCTAACACAGGTTTGATACAAGCTTCGTGCAGATATCAAAGCATGCAAAAATGCAAGGAACTGTGTCTTACTGATGCAACAGGTTTGAAAACAGAGATGTGGGGAAAGCCGGCTCAGAAGCAACACCTGAATAATTCAGGGCAGCTTGCTTCTGTGTTCACAGTCAAATTATGCACAGAGGCCAAAATATCTTTCAAATTTGGGAATCATAGAATCATAGACCTTAAGACCATCCAGTTCCAATCTCCTGCCACAGGCAGGGACAGCCTCCTCTAGCCCAAGTTGCTCCAAGCCCCATCCAACCTGGTCTTGGACACTTCCAGGGATGGGGCAGCCACAGCTTCTCTGGGCAACCTGT
>JAWMRA010000020.1:4601256-4663645 GCA_035584735.1 Pseudotriccus pelzelni
CAAGCCCCGTCCAACCTGGCCTTGGACACTTCCAGGGATGGGGCAGCCACAGCTTCTCTGGGCAAACCTGTGCCAGGACCTGGCCACCCTCACAAGAACAACTTCTCCATGTCCCATCTGACCCTGCCCTTGGCCAGTGAAAAGCCATCCCCCTTTGCCCTGTCACTCCATGCCCTTGAACAAAGTCCTTCTCCATCCTTCGTGCAGCCCTCAAACCTTCTCTTCTCTAGGCTCAGTGTAAGGGAAAAGCTATTCCACTTGAATTTTACCTCACTGGCATTAAATGTAGTGAAAACAAGTTCTAAATGACTGAACACTGAGCCATGAATAAGGGGGGTTTTAATTTAGACTTGACATAGAATTTTTTTCCCAAGATGCATATATGAAGTAAATACTAATTAAAACTCAAAATAATTTTGTTTCTATATGCTTAGATGAATAAAACATACCTTGAAAGTACTGGACATAAATGTGTTTTTTTTCCCCTCTAAAACACTGTGTATACCTGATTATGGGATCCTCACTGCTCTTGCATGAATTGCTATGTTCCTACGAAGTGCCTATATAATTTCATTTGCACTTCTTCCCCATTTAATGCTGTTTAACAGGACTTGATGTTACTTCATAATTTATTCTACCACTCCTTTCACTATCAGGAAGTGATGGCATAACCCAGTGGTCTTTTTGGATTCACACGGTGTTGATGGCAATGTAGCATGATTACGACTTTATTAAAAGCCTGAGAAAGAAGCAAGACAAGACTTCTGCAGAGGCACTGTGGCTCCATAATAAGGCCCCAGATACATGACATTAGGTGTGATTGCCACAAAATCAGGCTGAGTAAATGAGCTGTTTTAGGAAACTTAGACTTCACTTGTTAAGTACGTAAGCAGAAGTCAATTCTTTTCAATTGCTATAAATTATTCATAAACACTGTGTGAAATTCAAGCTACATGAACAGAATTTAATTAAACTAGTAATTTATTCCAGCTCTGTGCTTTCTGTTACTTTGTTTTGCAGCTTCTGAAATTTAGCTTGCTTTGTCTAGCCTGCCAGTTGAATACCTGTGTTTAAACAATTTTGCCATCTTGAATCTTCAGAATGTTCCTTTATGCACACTGAGAATATTTGTGCTACAATACCCATTTAGAAGATAAATAAGAAAAAAGATGGTGGATATCATCACTTGCCTGAGGTCTTGCAACATGGTAGTGTAAAGATCATGGATCAGCCTGAAAATCTCTAATTTCTAATTCTGGCCTCTCACAACCAAGGCCCTGGGCTGTGTGTCAGCATCTCAGAGCCTTTGTGATCCAGAGCTCTGGTCTCAGAGTGCTGTGTGTTCTACCAGAGGTCACTAAGCTGTTTATTTTCAGGGCAATTGTATTTTCATGTTTTGGAATGAAGTGGCAAACATGGAAAAGTATTTTGGCAATATTTCTGATGAACATCGGTTCAGATGTTGCTGTCACAAAGGTTAGAAGCTGACTAGTGTGAGACTAAACCTCTCAATTAACATAAATACAGCCTGCAGCTACAGCACTTTTCTCATCTACTTAGTAAGCACTCTGCTAAGAATTAATTAGTTATGGAGATACACAGGCAGAAAATACATTCTGGAAGGCATGAGACACTGGAGGCTGGAAGGGCAGTGGTGGGTCATGATACGTGTTTCTGGGTCAGGACAGGCTGGCTGTTCTGTCTGCCCTTGTGTGCCACGGGGATAAGAGCTTTCTGGAACTGCAGGCCAAAGGGAAATAACATGGAGACTTGGTTCCTACAGGATAATGTGAGGGCTCGGGGAAATAGGCAGGAGAATAATATGGGAAGCATTGATAGGTTCCTCTCAAGAAAAAGCGTGTACTATTGAAGAGAAACTAGTCACGTGCTTCCAGTTAATTAAATTAGCAACAGGAGATTGGATATGGGGAAAACTACTCTGCTTTTTTTTTAGAAAGAATAGGGACAAACCTGTTACATTGAGCAAGCTGCTGATAAATTACTGTGAAGAAGCAGTATTTTACAGGAGTAGTCTGCTTTCTGAAATATATTAGCTGGCTTCTAAGTAATAAATTGACACACATGCCTTATGTATTGAACTGATACGGTGATACTGTTCCCCTGCAAAGAGACAGAGACCTAGGTAGGGAAAGCTTTGCTTTAGACATCCATGACATTTTTAAAATCACCAGCCTGTGTGCGTAACTCCAGAAGATAATATTTCTTTAATTATCTTGAATAATGGCTCTGGCACAGTTATTTTCCACTTCTTTTATACTGTCTGTGCCATGGAGTGTAAGCACTTCTCAGGAGGCAGGAAAACAGGGGTTCATGGAGTCATTTCCCTATTCAAAAACAATTTCTACACTCCTCATGAAGTATTAGAGAATAAAAGCTATTTGCTTTTGTACTCTTGATCCAAGCATGCTTCAATCCGTTCCTTTTAATTTCTACCTGATAATGCAAGGGAACTTCCACCTGCCTTCTCCCAGACTTGGATGTGGATGAAATATATGCCAATACATTGCACCCACCAGCAGAAATACTTTTAAATGAACTCTAACAGAAAGTTTACTATGTCTCCCATTCCACAGAGTTGATAGTACCACTAGTTGGCAAGGAATTCTTAAGATTTAGAACAGTGACTGTTTTCTGTCACTCAGAAATAATTATTGGATCCTGTGAATGAAACTCACTAGACAAAAGTAGCAAGTACTGAAGGGAGAACATTAGAAACTAAGTTTTCAAAGCCACATTTAGATGCTGCTTCATTCTTGTACTGTGCATTGTTAGTGTGTGTAGTTTAAGCCACAGAGCCTGTGAATGGAACAAGGATTTCCCTTGGTCAAAAAAATTCAACTCACGCTTCTTTGTTAATTAGTTGACTGGTTTGGGAAGAAAGGTCTTGGTTAGTAAAGTTGAGCTGGCAGGGACTGCTACGGTGAGAAATTCAGCTTTTCTTCCAGGGGAGCATGAAGGAGAAGTCTGAGGTTTGTGTTAACAGTTCCTCGTGATTCGGTTCTCTTAGAAACTTTTTTTGGTCTTAATTCAAATTAAAGAAAGACCTATTTTCACAGATGCTAAGGATTAAAGAAAAAGAGAGAGAGAAATAATGAAGTCTACTTACCTAGTGATGTTGGGACAGATGAGAGAGGTCCTCCTTATATGTTCTGGCACAGTAGAGAATACAAATAATTTGGGTTCCTCCTGCCTTTGAAACTTTCCCATTTTCAGACTGCGAAGAGATCCCTGATGATTTTGGATGAGGTTTTGGCCACTTGATTTACTAAAAAATCAGACTAGTTATTTTGTGTTTCTGGCTAAATAATGTGTGGGGGTATATATATATCTATATCTACACACAATATGTACATAAGTCTATTAATTTCGTTAATTAATTAATGCATGTAAAGCCGCTTAAGAAGTCACTGAAAAGAATCAAAAGGCAGTGGGAGATGAAAATAATGGAAGTATCTTTATACATTTTTTCTAAATGGTGCTGTATTGGTGACATCACCCAGTGCCCTTTTCCCATGACTGACAGGGAGCAGAAAGGTTAATAGAGCAGAAGGAAATGAGATGCTTTCAGAGGCTGCTGTGTTAGTGTGGTGAGAAACACCAGCAGGTGCTGTAAATTCTCATTTCTCTGCTTTGGGGAATTTTGGGTGCTTGGCCTATAAAGAGAAAACACTGACATAAGCTTTTAGCTACAGTAGAGGGATGTTTAGGTGTTAGTAGATACTGAACTCTGGTAATTAAATGAAATTAAATTGGCCTTTTTGGTCACAGAAATGCCTTTCTAAAGTTTCTAACATTGTAGCTCTTCTGGCATCTGTTTATTGGTGTATCTATGGAACAACAGCCAAAGGAAAAGTAAATTATTAGTTCCATCAGCAAAACCAAGTTTGTCGCTCAGCAGCTACTCATGATGACTAGTTTTGGCAGACTGGTAGAAATTTTGAAAATGTCTTGAGCAGTAGCACAAAAATACTCTCCTGGGTTGATTTAATTTAATTTTTTTTTCATACTAGTAGTCTAATTACGTTGCTAGATTGCCTTTGTTCCCTGTCATGTGATTTTTAAAGTCTCAAAGCATTAAGATATTATAGCATTTTCCAACATTAATGCATGCTATGATTAACTTCTCCTTTTTGAAGTACAGTCAGGAACTGTAGTTGGAAGCAAGTTGGCTTTTCTGGTTTTCATAATTTTCATAATTTTATCATGAACAAAATGCCATGATTTTCTCAAAATAACACCTTATTTTAGTGCATAACAATCATTAATCAAGATAATTGTTCTCGCCTAATGAAAATGGCTCATATATTCTTTTCAATCATTTTAAACACAGGCGAGTTTTAAAAGTAAAATTACTCTTGGGCATAAAAATATCTGTTAGCATAACATAATCCAGATTTAATGTGATAATTGAGAGTTTTTTGTGGTATTGCAGTTTAGTAATAATATTGTTGCTCATTACAGATAATGATACAAATTTACACTGAGGCAGCAAAGCAGATGCATTGTTGATACTAAAAGGTTCCTATGTATATATTAACCTGCTGGGAACGATTGAACACAAGGGTATTTTGTAGGGAAAATCTCTGTTACGATGACTGACTTTGAGAAAACAGTACTAAAAGGAAGCAATGTAATTGAGGAGTTTCAAACAAGCAACTGATTTCCTGGAGTTTTGATTGTACCGAAGACAGTAATTTGAGTATCAGAGCTCAGGGTTTGAAGGTGGTACTTGCACACATGTGGAAATGTAGGCTGTATCTGTAAGAAATAAAGCCTCACACATCACAGACCGCTGCAAATCTTTGTTTAAATTTGCATTTAGTTTAGTAGAATAAAGGTTGTGTAAAAGTTAATTCCTCATCACCACCAAATACCTACAACCTTGAGAGGAACCTCAGGGTTTTTTTCTGTTCCCTGCTGTGGTTATATCCTGACTGTAAAATATCTTAAAGATCTTAAACTTCCCTCAGCAAGAAGCGCATAACCTTTGAACTCTTTAGGAGCAGTAACACAGTAGTGTGTCTATTCCTTCGATTTAAAGGAAACATCCAGCATAATTCCCAGTTAAACCTACTTGACCTAGAGCTAGAAAAATGTGTGTTATTGAAGATCTTGCCTATTCTCCTTCATTTCTGTAGCCAGTGTACATGCTGGGGGGGGTTGGGTGTCTCTACACATGCAAGTTTAATTGAATTAGATTAGAAACTACCTTGGCTGCATCAGGGATGTTTTATCACACGGACAGTTGTGCTTTGGCTCCCCGATACCAATTACATCGCGGTTTGATTTGGGTCGATAAAATGTAATGCTGAGCTGAATGAGTGCTCACACATGAGCATTAAACTTGCTGTAAACTAAATCAATTTTATAGCAATCACACCAGTACAATGCTAACGTGAAGTTAAGATCTTTAATATAGGCTTAGAATGAGACATTTTTTAACAGTGCCAGGAGAAATATTAAGTAATAAAGCAAATAGGGCTGCAATATATATTGTCAAACTGTCAGCTAGTGAACGAGATAAATTCAAATACCTTTCCTCTTGCCTAGATGAACGATTTCAATCTTGCTGTAAAGTGATGCAGCTCAAACTGAGGCTAAGCATGAATCATACATTCTAATATTACAACTGTATTACAGTTTAATATAGTGGGTTTTGGTTTTGTTTAAATATAATTTTAATGAAGTTACAGAATGGCACCCAATGGTAAGATCTGACTTAGCTTTTTGAATAATCAAAAAATACTAGGATGACTTATGAATAATTAGATTTGCAATCCTCATGGCGCTAATTTCTGAAGCAAAACAAAAAAAATTAGACAAGAAATCAAAGTATTTTCTCATTGGTATCTTTAGAGACCTTTGGTATTTACCCTGAGGAGTTTCAGGAAGTTACATAATTAGTTTACTCAAGGAGGATATATTTTATTGAAGATAAAGCATTGTTACAAAAGGACATGGAGATATTTTTCGAAGACAAAATATCAATGTGTTCTGCTAATCTGATTCTAGTAGGTGGATTTGTATATTAAGCTTCTCAGACTTTGGAAATTAAGAGTGTCAAGGCTTTTTACCAATTACCTCTTTACCATGTGGGAGAATGAATATTTGCTGTACTTTTTAATCACTGAGTTTAGATCCCATGATTTGGAATAGTGGTCATATGAGGTCAGAATAGGGTTCTATTCCACCACTTTCCAGCTTCTGAGATGGCAAGGGCTGCTGGTTAGAGACTATAAAAGAAACAGCACCTAGAACAGGCACTTGGGGCTTTCTGGTAAAATATTCTTACCTTGTTTGACCCTGAACACTAAAACTTGTAGTAGCCTGTACACTGAAGCTGTGGTGTGGTTGGAAGGGCCACCTGATGGATGTGCTGGCACATAGCACCATTCCTGTAGACTGTGTAAGTACAGTGTGTTGTTACAAAGAAAGCAGGACATGGAATTTGGATGTTTGCACTCAGCCATACAGTGAAGCAGTGTTAAACCCACAAGTAATATCCACAGGTGCTGTCACTGTGCAGGTCTAATTAATTAATGCCAAGTGTGCTGTGCCTGGAATCTCGGTGGTGGGGGCCCCATAGTTCCAACATGTTGCTCAGACCAAGTGGAAGCCCTGAAGAAGAGAGCCTGGTCTTTGGTAGTTCATGTATGTTCTGCTGTAACTGCATATGTGTCCAAAACATGGTAGAATTGTCATTTATTCTTGATAAATGCGTGCTCAAGAATCCCCTAACACTTTGTAAGCTGCAAGGCAGCAACATTCCCCTTTGATAGTCTAGGCCTTATGATTTGAAAGCCAACAATACAGCACTGCACAAAACAAAGTGCTTAGAACTGAGTCTGCAAGCTCAGGAGCTGGGGGAGAGGGAGAGTTTAATGACACTTGTGAGGATGACAAGAAAAGGAACAAATGAGATGTTCTTGTGGGTTGGTGTAGTTTTTCTCAAAACGTTTTTCAAAGACATCACAGGGCAGCATTGCTGAGGGAAGAGTTTAAAAACCCACGTCATGGAGCTTGATAGTCAATAACGATGTAAGATGTCTTTTTTTTTTTTAATTGCATAGTGATGAATGTAATAAAGTTTATTTCCTGCTGTAATTTGTCAAAACAGATTATGATGGAATACAGGAATACAGAAAACTGAATATTATATATGAATTCAATTTAGGCAGGAGACTACTGCATCCTAACCAAATACAGAGGACCTGTTTCTTTTGCCTGCAATTCCCAGAAGTCTTTAGCAGGTAAAGGAATTTTCCCCAGTGTAAGAGCTGCTGCTGCAGACCAAACCAGCCTCACCAGAGTGGAATCTGAACCACCAACACTCCTGAACACCCCAAGCTTCAGGGGTGTCTGGGGCATCCCTGTGTGCACGGTTTGCTGCAACTTACTGTAAGATGCATTAATGCTCAGAATGCAGAAAGGCAGCATGAAGGTGACCAGTTATGAGCTCCTCTGCTCATGGCTTTGATGTGCTTAAAGCCATCTTCCTAGTGGAAATTGGGAACATGCCGTTGTAATTTCTGCCATCAGTCCCAAAGGCTCAGCCAGCAGCAGGGAGTCAGTGGCTCACAGGCATAGATTAGGAGTTGAGGCTTTTTTGCAGCTTGAAAAGAAATTCCAGCACAGGATGCTTAAAGCTTCATCCTGATTCACAAGATGTGTCTTTTCTACTCAGTTGTGTTCCAGGGATTTCGTCACCAAATCTCTACCCCTCAGAAGCAACCCTTGACTTTGAAATCAGTAAGATAATTGTTTTCCTTATTAATGGTGGGAAAAAATAATTTTTTCCTCAAGCTTATCATAATAATAAGTGATAGAGAGAAAAGCTGTGCCAATTTAAATCAAAACTAGTGTCTGTTGTCACTCTGTGCAGGTTCTGAGATAATGCACATAGTCTTACAGAGATGTCCATTCTGTGGCACTTCTCTGCAACTAAAACATTAGTCTTTAACTGTCAAAGTGCTGAATAACCCTGAGCTGTCTTAACTTGATGGAATTCTCTGTGTTGATGGATCAAATTTCAAGTTCTTTTCTCTCTTATCGTGTAGAAAAACTCCCACCAAACTGCTAGTCTAGGCACTGCTGTTTAGTTCTTCTAAATATTTAATTTGATGTTGATTCTGCCTTTTTTCCTGCTTTATCCCTGTTGACTCCGTAAGTAAAGGCTGGTGAGATTTGGCTCAGTTATTCTGTAATTACAAGGCTTTAAATCTCTTTTTCTTAGAGTTTTACCGAGACAAACCAAATACCCATTGACGTCAGCAGGAGCTTATAGGAATAAGGAAAGAGTGAAAGCAGCACAGTTCTGCAGCTGTAGCTCTCCATCTAGAAGATGTATCACTTAATAGGTACCTTCAGCAGCCAGGGGAGGACTCAGAGTTTGCCCGCGGAGTCAGTTTTTATTCCTTTGACATTTTTCTCATCTTGGGTCTGGCTTTAGTCTTGCTGCCATAGCAACATACAGAGAGGCTAAAAGGTATTCCAGAGAAAAGGTCTGTCCGCACTGACAGGCAGCAGGAGGGAATAGAGGCCGGAGCTGCTGTTTGCAGCCGTGAATAGCAACGGAGGGATGAGAGGGATTTGAAAAGTACTTTCTGTTTCAACATGGGCAGGAAAAACCACTGGGGCAAAAGTTCAGCGTGATGGGACACAAACACTTGAGTTGGATAAAGTCATTTGGGCACTGGCAGGATGACATGATATGACATGACATGACATGACATGATGTGTTTGCTTCACAGCAAGGAGACAGACTTCATGATCGAAGTTATTTTCCTACTCCTCTAGGAAAAATACTCTAACCAGCTCAAAAACATTGCTAGTGATACTAACTTCTTACATTTTGATTGTATCCATGTTTTCCCCGTGTGTTTTTTTCCCCAGTAGGCGTTTATGAAAATTGGGCCCCAGATACCCTGAGTTTGATGTGTCTGCTTGCATATGCTCAGTGCTCGATTTCTGCATCTTAAGAGCTGGCTGCATTCACCACAGGCAGGAATAGAGCCTATTCAAAATCCTGTAAATATTATGCTGCTTTTCCATCTGTCATGCAAGCTGCTGCATACCCTCAGCATCCAGGAGAGCAGTCTGGGAGGCCTCTTCAGAGTTAATGGTGTAGGTAAGAGAGGAGAGTCCAGGTGGTTGCAGATGTGGATTTGCCAGCCTCCCATATCCCCAGCTCCCACGCAAACAGGTAATTGGAGGATTTTGTCACAGCAGATAAGTCCATTAAATACTAGAAGCACTTTTCTGCCAGATATTCTGCTACACAGTGCAAGGGAAATCTTCCTGTCATGAATGCAGATCATTCCCTTGGAAGTGTGTTGTGGTGGATACAGGTTGTTCCGTTGCTCCCAAGGGAAATAATCCCTATCAGCAAATGATGATTTTGTCCAAATAACTGTGTCTGGTAGGATAATTGTCAGTAATCACGCAGGCAAACAGTTTTTCTACAAAAGCTTGTACAGAAGACAGCCTGAGAGATGAAGTATTGCAAATGCACTTAAAAAAAATTCAAAAAGCTTTAAAAAAAGTCAGTATGTTTCCCAATGAACTCCATGACTTCGTATTGCATAAACATGAGAGAGACATTTCAAGATTGGCAAGGAGGAAATATGCCAGCAAAACAAGGAGACTACATTTTGACAGATGTGACTTTTGGGAGTAGAAGGACGCAGTCATTAGTGCAAAGGAGCCAGTGGCTGCTGGCCATATGTATGTCCTGGCTGTCCAGGGAGCCCGTGGCTTGTCCCTTCTCTTAGCCCAAGCCACCTTAACAGTTCTGTGGCACATGTGGCTGAAAAGGGAGATTTACCTCTGCCCTGTGCTCCTGAGCACCTTGGCAGAGTCTGCAGGGAATAGTGTACCAGGTCACTTCCCCAGAGCTGTCAGCAGCCTGAGCAACTGTTATCCTTGGCTTCTTGAGTTTCTTGCCTTCCACAGGCCAAATCTAAACAGATGCAATCCAGAGGGCAGACTATGTGATTTTTCTTTGTGTGGAGTGCAGTGTTAGGTTTAAAAGCCATATATCCCAAGGACGTGAAAGAAAAACCCTTCTCCTGGTCCGACTAGAGCATCTGCAATTAGAATGCAGCTCACAATCCATATTAAAGACAGCACAGCTTTCTAATGGACCACAGCAGTGAGCCTGATAGCAAAAATTATTTTGCTGTGTAGCACTAATGAGAGTTATAGTATTGAAGCTTTGTTTATGTGGTATCTCAGCTAGAATTGACTGCAGCATGCATCTTTTTTCTCCATTACTGCATAGAAATGATGCTTAAATAATTATTCTTGATATTAGTGTTTGTAATTCTAAAGGCGATACATCTGGGCTGGTTGAAATAGTGTCTGCCATGAACAGCAACAGAACAGAACCATTCCTAGAATGAAAAATGGGCATGTTTTTAATTCAGATTATTCTTTCATAAATCTGAAGGGGATTTGGATCATTACCTGTGACACTTGGGTTGCCAAAGTAACCTTGACTAGCCAGCTCATGTTTGCACTCCGCATGACACTGTCACCATGGAGATCGTGTCCATGTGATTTTGCAGGCATGATGCAGTTGCAGGCTGCTCAGAGAGGGATTAATTGTTGGTAAGGGGTGCTCTTGCAGACAGCTGTGCTCTGTCAGAAAGAGCCTGCACGGAAGTCAAGCAGAAGCTAAACTTTCCCTAATTGTTTTAGCTGCACTTGGAGGACCAGGGCAAGGATAACAGGAGGAAGCTCTCTTGGCTTCTTTAAAGAAAATACTGAGTTCTCCAGATGGAGAGTTCATGCTCAGCCTAGATGGGAGGGGTGATCAGAAAGTACTGACCTGTGTGAAAACCATGTTTGAAGGATAATACACATTTTACAGAACATAGGTTTGAGTGACTGAAGGCTGTTGAACACTTCTAGTATTCTCTTATCAGATGAGGCTTTTATCCCCTCCCAGTACCTGCTCTTATTCACTCACGCACAACCCAGCGAAGTTAGGGAGGTTACATGAGTGGAACAGGAACCAAAATCTGTTTATGTACACAGAATATTCCAAATTCTCCTCAAAAAGTAACTGTCATGCTGTGCTTTCATTTCCAACACCTACTGACCAGTGGGCCTATGAAGTAGATTTTGAATCTGTTTGCATGGTACCAAACCAAATACCAGGCTGAGGGTTAGAAAGGTCCCATGAGATAATTCCGTAGTTCTTTGTCTTTTCCAACCTATTTCTGAACCTGGGTTTTGAATTTTAATTTCTAGCACATGCCCATATATTTAGACTATTATCTAACCCTAGTAGCAAATCCTTTCCTAGTTTCTGTATTTCTTGTGTCTGGCCTCTGCATTATGCTACTTCTTTATCTCCTGAACTTTTGTTGACAACGGAGTACAAACACACCAGTCTTTTGGGAAGAGACGTGGTTCTGTTTCTGGTGGTATAAGCAGCCTACAGGGTGCTCTGTCCTTACTCTCTGTGTTATTTGGAAAACAGAAGCCAGACAGCCTTCAAGATAAAACTATTTTCCTGTTGCAAAATGCTTTGTTCCATTCTCTTTTACTTATTTATGAAACTGGTTGGGCAACAACAGATGATTAAAAGGTGTTGTTGCTGTTTCTGGGTGCTCCAGCTGTGACAAGCAGGCTGGGCTAGGATCAGGTGGGGCTTCTGCAGACATGACATGCACCCCCCCTAAGGAGACACAGTCCAGCCTTCAGAAACTGTCCAGGAGTATCACCTGGTATGAGCCAGCAAGTGCAGAGTTTGAGGTGTGCAGGGACATCGCCATTTGGGGAATTGCTGTAAAGAATCACTGAAGCTTTGGAGATGTCTTTGTTGGACACTTTGTTCTGTGGAAAAAACCAAAACACGAAAAATCATATGGGTCCTTAAAATGATACTGGACAGAAGTGCTCGTAGGAGGTGATGAGGGCAGAAGAGACTCACGTCGATGGGCAGATGCAGAGAGTAGATGTTGCTACTTATGTCTTTGTTTTTAGCTTGAAGAATAAATTGAAGGATTTAAAGAGGGGAGGGATGAAGCTGGAAAATGAGGCTTTGGGGTGATGTGTGCAGCACAGGTTACAATGGATGAGGGGATGGCTAGAGGGGAACAGTCTTGCCATGCTGGAAGGCTTGGACATTCCCAGTGTATAAATAGAGGATAAAAGGTGATTCTTTGAGATGATGCATAAAAATAAGCAGCAATCTTGAACCTAAAAGTGTGGAACTGATGAGAGGGAAAACTACAGTTGCAGATCACAACCTAAGGTGATGCTCTCCTTCACTGTGGCCATCTGGAGGTGGGGGATGTTCCCTTCCTTTGGGTACTGATCACCTTTTTGACAGCACATGGTGACACCATGTAGAATGAGTGGGGAGTTTGGCACATTACACTGAGATAATTGAACTAATTTCCCTTCTGCCTTGGATTAAATTTGTAACCTTGGCATAAGATTCTTTAGCCTTTTGTACTATAGCTTGATTTACCAAAAAGGGGAATGAAAGATTCCTTTACTGTAAGCAGAAATCCTTTCATATACCTCAAGGAAACCCCCTGTCATCAGAGGGGCCCAAGAGAAGAAAGAACACAGTCCTCTGCCACCATCCAGTAAACCTGCTGAGAGCGAGGGGATAAAGAAGTTGTCTTCAAAAATGAAACTGCAATCTGTAGATGGCAGTTTGTGCAACAGTCTGCATTTAACCTCGTGCAGTTAAATAATATCCACTCTTCTATTGCACGTGTCTTTCAGTTCCTTTTTTTCCTGAAGTAAATGTTTAACTTTATTTTTAAAAAACTGATGCAGTTAATCATATTACGGAGCTAAACAGCTTCATGTAGGATGATAAAAGCATTGTTTTGACATTTCCACTAGGAAGCTTTTCCATGGCATGTTGCCTGCATTGTTTCTCTCTATTAAACATCCATATTACTGACGTGGACCTAAAGCCCCCAGTGTCTTATACTGGCAAAGCGAGTGGTTTTGTGTTCCAGCTTCCCAGTCTCTTTTATTTCACTCCTGAGATTGGTTCCTTGTAAGAGCCAAATTCAGAAATGGATCATTATGTTTAAAATAATATCCAGAGGCTTGAAAATAGCATCCTTTTCTTAGGCAGGCTGCATTTCTCTTTCACACTGTGAAATGGTGCAACAGATAATTAGTAATACATTTTCCATTTATATTTTCCAGCATTTATAAGGCAGTAGACTGTTCTTGCTATATTCTAACAGCAAAATGAAGTTCCAGAGCCAACTGGATGTCAGCAAGCATTTATGAATATCTCAGTAGAGATTATTGTTGGCTCTTACTTTCAAATGCGAACAGCCAACAAATTAGTTTAAAGTAAAATGGGTAAATAAGTGGAGGCTTGACTACAGCAATACAAAGTTGAAGCGTAATTGTTTGTTTCAGGCCAGTGTTATTTATAGAGGGTCAGACTTACACCCAAGAAACCATCTCTATTCAGGAACTTTCCAAAGGAAAAGGAGCCAGGACAGCAGAGGTGGAGACCTGAAATAAATGACTTGAAAAGCCAGACAAGAAATCTGTCCCAGTTATTGATTCCACCTGGGGAAAATGTAGTGCTAAAAGCAAACAAGAAAAATCCAAGTAGAACACAGGGGGAAAAGGGAGCAAAGGCAGGTGTACAAGGTCCTTTCAGGGGGAAAGAAATCTTTCTGTCAATTTAAAATGGAGTGGTTTTACACCCTAAGATCAAAACCAGTGTACTCAGAAGCTAGCTGCAAATATCTAAATACCATGTCAGCCTCTGATAGCATGTTGTGTTAGTAGTTCTGTTTGGAATACACCTTGGTTTTCATTGCTTTAGAATTGGAGATACTGTTGGAGTAAAAAATGTGTTGTGCCTGCAATTTTTATTTTCAGTATGAAGATCCTTTTTTTTTGTCTTGAGTGGTTACAGATAACAATATGCTTAATTTTGTGCTTTTTTACATATATTTCTCAAAGAGAAGAGTATCACAAATTAGTCAGGAGTGCTGACAGAGCCCTTTGTTAAACTTCTCTAAGTAATTTGTGGATATTCCTAAAAGCTGACATCTAACATGTAGTATTAGTGCTTCACTTTTAGTACTCTGCTACTGTTAGAACTTCATCACTGTAGAAATAGTAGTAAGAAACCAAAATAATTATTGTTCTCCCTTCTTTTAATGCAAGCTTGTGCATTATTTTAAACTAAATTTGCTATCTGCTCACTAAAGACAGAATGGCTACAATAAAATGACACCACACTCCCAGTGCATACACTGGTGCTGTGTTCAGCAGAGGAGAATAATTTATGGGTGTTGTTATAGAGTATTCACTTTTGCTTTTAGTGAAATAAAAACTTCACAAATCATTAGCAAAGGAAAAATGGAAATACGGGTTTTTTTAGAGACACTTTATCAATCCAGTGCATCATTGCTGCAAGAAGCAGGGGTCCACTCATGTAAGAATAGTTCTGATTCCAGTGCAGAGCTCTGTGATACATACTGGGGGCTCTCAAGGCTAAAATCTGTAGTTTGGCATTAGTTCAGACACAGACCCTCTGAGGGCTGTAATGAAAGCAAACACAGGCCAACAGTTTTTGTTCTTTATTCCAGTGGAAACCCTTCAGATCAATGAACACTCCTTTCCACTGTTTCCAATCCCAGAGCCCTCATGACACTGCCCAAGAAGAATGTCAGTTAACTCATCCATATAAAAAAAGTAAAATCCATTTACTTGGCTCTGAACTGACAAATGCAAATAGCAACCAATATGGAATAATCGGTGAAAAGGGATTTGGGGGCACGGTACTGTAAGAAGAGGGGAACCCTTGTGATCCTTGCTGCTAGAAGGGTTATTTATTTTGAATCAAACTTCAACCACTTCAGGGAACTTCCAGTAATTTCCAGGATTCCCACATGCCTCCCTGTACTGCCAGTTAAGCCTGGGTCTGGTTTTAACCAAGTGCAGAGTGATGCACTGTCTTCATTGTGAACATGCAAACACTGGGGCACAAGCTTACAGAAGCTCCACTCTCCACAAAAGGCACAGGGAAAAGTAAATTCTCTTAGACAGTCTGCACAGAACAACTTAAGCTTTAGCCATACTTGCATAACAAAGAAGGTTTTTAAGCCTCTCTGTCTTCTAGAGGGTTAGAGAGAATAATTTTAATATTCAGGCACCTTGGGAAACAAGTAGTTGCAGTCTTGGTTGAATAAGTGGGCTGTTAGCAGCCATAAACATAAAAACTACTCGTTTATAAAATAGCTCATGGTCTCTTAACCCAGACATGGAGTGCTGAATGGCACTGCAGTAGTACAGAATTTGACTTTCTGGGTAGGTAAGTTGCCAATAACACTAAAATTCACAGATGTTGTATCAGCTCTTCAAATTTTTTTTTATGTTTTTATATATTTTAATAGCTCCATCTGGATTCCATAGGCACTATTATTGTTACAAGTTTTATTGATCCCTTTGCCTCTGCCTGCTATTTGCATTTGCAAGATACTTACGAGTGTCCTGGAAACAACTCCTGAACCTTTCTCCAGGGGCTTAAATTTGATATGTGAAAATTGCAGGAAAAGCACATTTTCTCAAATTTGCCTTGCTGAATATGATATGGAACAAATTAAAATAAATGTTGCATACCCTGCTTTCCACATGATCTTCTGGTTATAAATTCCAATGGACAGGCAAGTGTGTTTGCTGATTTCTCCAATTCTGTTATTTATGCTGTGCTGTAACCTCCTAAAAGCTTGATTTGGTTAACAACAGTCATAAAAAAATTATACAGCTGCTGCTTCTTCGGAGTCTTTGTTGGATATTCTTAAAGGAATATTGTCCACTTTGCAGAACTAGTCTGACAGGATAGTTAGATGGTGTTTATGCTCTAAGGTGTCTTCATAAAAGGTACTGTGATTTTGTGGACTGTATTTAGAGGTCAGCCTTCTATCCAGTGGATTTCATAAGACTGTGTTTTCTCGGGTTAATTTGCAGTGATGCCCTAAGTTAGAAAGCCATTGTGTTTGCACTGCAATTTTTCTTTTGTTCTAACAGAATTTTTCTTTAAGTCTGGTGTTTAGCAATTGAGGGAACATCTCTGCAAGATTCAAGTGGTAATACTGAGTTCACTACAGTCAGATTTCCAAGTAAGGCAGACAGATGAGAAAGATATTTTGTGCCCAGCATCCCTTACATTTAATTGGAAGTTGAAACCTGTATTTGCTTAGTATCTTTAAAAATCTCATACATCCTGCTGTGTTAGACATTCAGGTATTATTTTAGGGACCTGGACCCCAACTCAGGCTTCTAAATGTTCTGTGGGACCCACCCATTCCCAACACATCATTTTCTTTAAAACTTACATATTGTTATTCTTAAAATGTTCAGAGAACTATGTCACAGATGGTAAATCCTATTAACATAAAACTCATTTTTGTCTCAACAAACCCTGTTAATGCGGGCAAAAAGTAGTGTGATGGGGGTATGGAACAGACTTTATGTGTATATTTTCAGTTCCTGAAGTTTCCCACCATGGAAGTGAGGAAACTCTTGGCATTTTCTAATTTTCAGTACTTTATAGAATCATAGAATGGAAGAGACTTTAAAACTCATGTCATTCCACCCCCCTGCCATGGGCAGACCTTCCATTAGACCAAGTTGCTCCAAGCCCCATCCAGGTTGTCCCTGAACACTTCCAGGAATGGGAGTTCCCATCCTCTCTGAGTAACCTGTGCCAGATTTAGCGGTGATTTCTGTGCTGCACATTGAACACACACAATTTCAGTTCATCAACACTGAGCTCTCCTGAGTTCCAAAACTTCATACATCAAAATAAGTATCTCTCCAGTGCACTTGTAGGAAGAGGCTTTTGTTCTTTTCTCACATGCACTAATTGCAGCCAGCTGTTAAACAGATGGTCTTAGTGGTATCAGCAGGTTACCACTTATTTAACATTTTTTAAAAAAACTTTTAAAAAATGGGAAAAGGAACTAAATAAATGTTTGCTTATGCAGCAAGACCCCACAGTATTGCGTTAATCCCAGCCATTGCTTGGACACTGCATTCCCTTTGTGGGAACCCAGAGGAAATTAATTGAAAAATATCATAGGTCAGTTAGAAAAACATTTCATGCATTCAGTGAAAGGAGGGTTTCTTGATAAATATTCTGCAAAGATAGAATGTAATGGACACCCTGTAAGGATCAACTCCCTAAGCCTGTAGTTCTCTCTGCACCTCATCTCTCCATCCCTTTGGTACTGCATTAACATTATGGATGTGTTAAGTTATTCAGGAATTGTCATCAGGACTCACATCCCATATTAGCAAACACAATGCAAAAACCAGGCCTTACAAGTTCACTAAAAAATGTTTGACTGTTAGTCTTTTCTCAAGCAGCTGAGTGACCTTACACAGAGTATGCCTTAAGTGTGTTGCTGGTTTGGGAAGGGAGGAATTCAGGCTTCTCCTTGTGTGTGACTGACAATTACCAATAGGTGATCTCTCTTTCAGGTGAAGGAGGCCATGCAGAGAATCCATGACCGAGGAAATATAGGAAAACTCATTCTGGATGTGGAGAAAGCACCCACTCCCCTGGTGAGTGCAGAGCACTACAGACATTCTGTACAGCCACACACAGGTTAAAGCCTGGCAGTGACTTTTAGAGACATGTCCCATGCAATTTTTTTTAATACCGATTTCTTCTGAATCCACAGCACCTAAATACCACCAGTAATCATAATTTCTGTATTTAACCCAAAGTGAGATGTAATTCCTGAAGACCCAGCAGTTACTTTTCTGTACTGAATGTCTGCTTCTCCAGAAAAGACTGCCTGCAAGTCTTGAATCAGGGTAAAACTGCCACATGGCTTTCTATCCTTGTGATGGAAAACAAAATAGACATTTCACAAAACCAAAATAGACGTTTCACACACTAAAACCAAAAAAGTCCTGTATTAATAATTTGATAGAACAGGAAAAAAACCCCAGTTTGTTACTTCAGTGTGCAAACATTAAAGTGCTTTCTGATCCTCATACTAAAGTCAGAGTATACTTTTGGTAGGAATTTAGTTTACTGGTTTTTATAGTATATGCAGTATAATGCCTAAATACTTCTAGAAATGTCCTGAAGGCAGGCAGTAGGGGTGGAGCCCTGGTCCCCTGGATTTGGAACACTTAGGATGGTACTGAAACCTGGCAGAGAGCAGCAGTAAATGAAACCCAGGCTCACGCCTGAGCATTCACTGAAGATGTAGGAAAGAGCAGTAAAGGAGGTAATGAAAAACTGTCTTTAAATCAATACTGATGTATGAAGTTCCTTTCAGGCCTGAGGTATCTCCCATTTCAAAAGAACAGAAAATAACGTGGAATTACAGTTAAGCTCTCACTCAAGCTCAGCCTCTAATTGCCCCCAAATCTCACACAAAATCACTGCAAGGAAAAGGAGGGCTTTGGGGACATCACATGTGGAAACTGGGCATTATTTTCCAGCTGAATTGTTGCATAGCACAACATTATTACACTTACTCCATCTGCTCTCTTGATGTTCACAACAGCCACTGGTTAGGCGCTGATAATAAATTTGAAACACTTTCATGAAAGGGTGTTAAGTCAAAAATATGGGTAACTTCAGAGCGTTAGAATCAGGTTGTGTTTGAGATTTTTATTTCCAGCATAGGCTGGTAATCAAACAGGAAAGGAACAATATCACTGCATTTCTTTTTAAAAAGTAAACATGTCCCTTGGTTATTTTGTTTTGTGGTAGTTATAAGCTAATACAGGAATATTCTGTGTCTTATAAGACGTAGCAAAGGTGTATGAGAGAGCCCAGTTACACTAATCTGTGTTGTTAAACATTCCCCCCCCGCCAGTGAGCCAGACTCTTGTGCCTCCAGAAACACGTCACACTGTCAAGATGAAGTACTGGAGTATCTTGCAGCTTTACATGGCTTGTAATAAATATTTCCAAGTGAGAAAACACACAGTGTAGTCCTTAGATGCTGTCCTGAACTACAAATTTCTGCATTTGCCTACTACCTATATAGGCATCTTCAGTAAAATATGGAAATGCAGTTTCTTCCCGCTCTTGTGTGACCTGAGACCTGTGTTCTGTCATGGGGGTGTTCTGCCAGCATCTATAAAGTTTCATTGGTTTCTTTTTTATATAAAAGAAAGAAAAGGCTTTCTGAGTTTTCATGGCACTGTGTCTCGGGGCCATCCATTCCCTGGTTTTAAGTGGTGTTGCCTGTTTCTGGAAGAGCAGATACAGGAGTTGTAAACCAGAGGTCTCACATCGTGTAAACTTCCTACACAGCTGCTTACTATCTGAGACCCTTACTGTTGGTTTACTGCATGTAAAGAGCAGAGTCTGTGTGTAAAACTGTCCTGCAGAGCAGTTTCCTGTTAGGTAATTTAGCTGTAAGCCATGAGGGAACAGCTTACAGGTTTAGCTGGAGGGCTGTAGTGCCAGCAAAGGCTTTGCATAGGCAGAATGTTCATTTTCATGGGGCGAGTCTGTCTTCTTTGAGGTCCTAAAGTCACTTACCAAAGGAATCGAACTGAAATGAGAAGGAATAAAATGATAGAAAGGTGCTCTGATGTCCTTCGTCTCTCATGGTGCAGATGGCCAACGACAGCACGGAGACGAGCGAGGCTGGAGAGGAGGAGGAGGACCATGAAGGGGACAATGAGAACAAGGAGCGCATGCCCTTCATCCAGTAACACCGGAGGCGCTGGAGGCAGGAGGGTGGTGAAGTAGAAGGGAACAAGACTGGGAAATCTCTTCTGTGCATCAGTGAACAAATGCTGTAGTACAGTGTGTGTTGTATTTGTTTGCAGTCAGCTGAGCTATGAGCTGTTGATCATTGTTGTTTTGAACTCAAGTGCCATTCTCATCCAGTGCAGTATTATGACATTTCTGTGTGATACCCAATTTCCCTGTAGGAGTCCCATGGATTTTTCTGTTCCTGTTTGAAAGCCTTATTAACTTACTGTGTAATTTTAGATGGGCATCTTTCTCATGCAAATTCCAACATTTTCCATGAAGTTATTTGGCAGGTTTGGGCTTTCTTTCGCAAGTTGGAAACAGTAACAGAAAAAATTCCCCACTTGCTGTCTGGAAGATTCTAGTTACTGGAGGGAAAATTTTATGTTTGTGGATTTTCAGTGTTAAAATATTTTTCCTTTAGAGAACCACAAATAAAAGTTGCAACAAAGATGAGTTTTCATTTTCCTCAGCCACACTTTATCATTACATAAGCAATCCTATCTTAAAATACCTCATTTAGAATCATGGAATCTGAAATTGTGCAAGAAGTCATTAACTGAGAGACTATGATCAACATCTTCTGCTTAAGGACACATTGACTCATCTGTGTCCAAAACCCAAACCAATTTTAAATTTCATTTTTAAGTTGCATTGGTAAGATCACTCATAACTATGTGAAGAGAAATTTGGTGACAGAGTTCACTGCTCTGAAATTGCTAATGGGTGGTCAACTATCAAGCTGGAGCTGAACTCCTGCAGAAGTTAACCCTGCAAAAAATGAGGTTTAGGCCTTAATCCCACTACAAATCATGCACAGGGATCATTTTATCTAAGTGAATTGTTCTGTCAAAAGCTCTGCTCCATTATGTACAGTTACATAGGTAATTTCTTGCAGGATCAAGACCAGCTAGTCTTATCTACCTCCCGCTAGTGGAAACTATATCTAAACATGACAAAATTTAATATATTTTCCATATCTTTCACCTATCCAAATGACAACTACTCAGGTCCTCAAATATCTTGTTGAAACTATTATTTTAAAATTACTGCAATCACCTACAGAAGAAATGCTGAAGGACTGTCAGAGACCTTGCATAATGCCATACAGCTTTGAATTGATCTTCTTTTTTCTGCAAAACAAAATTTTTACTCGGACATGACTAGTTGTTTACCTAAATCTACAAGTAGCCTCTAGTGATAGAAGTAAAAAATTAATACAGAAAAGTGGAGAGGGAGGATTTCTCAGACTTCTGTCAATGTGAAAAGACTTCTGGGTCTGGATGACTTTTATGTGTGGTTTTAGAAGAATCTTTTTTGGTTTTTTCTGTTTGTTTGATCTTGCTGCCTGAGTATTAATGTCCATCTTTTTACACTGTACTCATGAAGTCGCTGTTCTAATGCCAGGTAATTGTGCAGATGGTTCATCCTGAAGGAGTTTCCTTTGGGTTAAACAAATTCAAAGGTAACAAGAAGAAATAGCGGTGGAGAAAAATGCCAAAAAAAGCTTTTGAAATATTAATCAAACCAGAACTTCCAGTTTCTGTAGATGCACAACTTTATTGTAGTTGAGTTTCTTTTCAAGCTAGACTTGCCTACACTTCCAGTGCCATATTGGGCCCAAACAGGGACTTTATCCACAGAAGAAAATATATATTCAGTGACAGTTTTCCATTTACTGGGCTTGCCAATTGGACTTTTAAGAAAGGCCATTAAGTTTTCATGACTCATAAGCTGACAGCAGTAGGAAACATGCCTTATTTTGTTTTGCAGTTAGTGTAATGATGTTGTCCTGCAACAGACCTTAACGTAACTAGGAACTTTGATTTGACGCCAAAGTGAGCAATATTGCTGGTGACCTTCGAGCTGGCAGTAAGTGGCATTCTCAAGGCCTTAAATTAGTAGGGCAAGCAGAATAGCAAACCCGTTCTTCTGTTCTAAACCACAGTCTGGTGGGCTCTACACTTAAATTACCCTGCAAGACAAATAAAGATGGGTGGTCTTGGTCATGGCCACAGACACCACGGGGACAACAATCAAATAATTTTGGCTAGTTTTTTCTGGTTTTGTTAGCAAGGCAAAATTACTCTTCATGCTGATTCATACCAATTTTAGGGCCATTTTCTGACCAGCAGAATATCAGGTAATTGCAGTGAGTACAAAGGAATACTTCTGGAACTACCTGAGTGCAACACAGCTGAGGATGACCATCAGCAAGCTAAACTCTGCTCTGTGTTTTACTGGTATTAACGTGGCATGCAGGAGGGTTACTACTGAAATGAATGGAAGTTTTCCAGGTGTCCGTTCAGGAAGCAGGATGTGTGCTAGCAGAATTTGGCCCACAAGCCCTAAGTACCTTTTAGAAGACCACAAGCAGTAGTATCGCACCTGGAGGGGTGGAGACCATGCTGTACAAACTGGTGAAGCTGGGACTTGTTACTGACCAAGTCTCACCGTAGCAGAAATGAAGGTTTGTGCTTACTACTGACAGAGTTGTTTAAACAACTCTGGGACAATTGGGTAGTTTCTTCAAGTGAAACAAATTATTTCTCAATTTGCCTTAAAGGAACTGTGAAAGCTTCTCTTTAACTTAAGCCTGATTGAAGTGAACTGAAACACTGTTTAATTGTATTTGTTGCTTTAGAGCTTTTGTTATATTGTGCCTACAAAGCAAATTATGTTTACACAAAAATATAAATAAAATGTTGAGCATAGCATTATCCTTGGCCTCCATATTTTATTCTAGTATTATGGTCACATTAGGGAACTAACTTGGAATTGGTTGAGAGGAAAACTTGAGGTCTTGTTTTCTGTTTCGGTCCCTGTGGGATATAGGAAGAATTTTTTTTTTTTTTTCTGTTAAGGATTTAATTGAGATTATTAAAATAGCTCTGTGCTACTTTACAGAACATTAAGTATTTGGATATAAAATGTTGAATGTCACAGTCTAAGAAATTCAAAACGTTGGATAAGCACCTTTCATTAAATGCTCAGGGAAGTGTATCTGTTTTGATATGAAGAGAAACTGGACTCAGATTGCACTGGGAGATAGATCGACGCACAAGTTATCCTCAGAGACACAGCTCTTTTGAAAAACTGAGATACTCTGAGGGTATAAGTTTAAATTGGAGTCCAAAGCAGCCACCACCAAATCAGCTAATAAAGCAGGAGGAAATGATTGAATCTTGAATTCCACTCTCCTGGGGCTTGGTCTTAACTCAGGACTGCGAGGAGGCTTTCACCATGTCTTCGAAAGAACTGGTGATGGTTACCAAACCTTACACATCATCTCCAACCTGTACTTGAGTACGTGGCTTCAAAGGTCTCCCTACACGAAAGGAAGAAATGATCCAAAAACCCCCCAGTTTAGTACCAAAACAAAGAGGAAGTGTTGGGTTTGGTTCATTCCACTCATGCAGGACACATTCCAAAGCTTGTAAGTCCCTGGAAAATCTCACAACAGTAGTTACTGAATCTGTTCTATAATCTAGAAGATGATAGGAACACTTCTGAGTGTGAAGAGGAGCAGAGTAAATTTCTGCCCTCTGTTTTCAAGCCCTAATAAGCAAATAATGATCAGTGCATCCCTAATGATAGGGTCAGATGAGGCTGAAAGCAAACAGCCATAGCCTTTTGCAAACTCTCTGTGATTACTAATAAAGCTCTGCCTTTACCAGCTTTCCCCCGGGCAGTCTGTACTCCCCTGTCACACACACTAACACAGAGCAGGGATGCAGCAGGTTGTCTTTTTGTGGGGTCTGGATGAAATGGAAAAATCTACCTAGGATCCTGAGTGCCTCTGGTTTCCTATTCACCATTTTGTGCTTCCCCTCTCATTTTCTGTGAGCTGAGCGATTAATCCTGATTGGGTTTCATCACAAAAGATTCTTCTGGTATGGCCATGATTGCCAGCATGCACCCCTAAACCCCCCCCAGCTCCGGGAAAACCGTGTGGAAGTTTCTCCCCCTGGCAGCACTGAGGTCCCTCGGTGTGAGCCAGTGCTTTGTTCCACTGTAGAAAGAGCCAAAGCAATCAACACACTGTAATTGCTATCTGCACCAAAGCACCTTTTTCCCAAGTAATATGTAACTCCTAGGCAAACATCCCAGTGTTCTCCTCTGAGAGGACCGGTTGGAGAATGAATGCAAATGTCACTTACTTATCTCCTCAGTCCTGTCCTGCTTATTGATGGTGCCTGGCTGACCCTACCCAAGCCATTGCTCCTGTGTTTACCTGGCCTGGCTCTGTCACCTCCCTGTGCAGTGGCTGGCAGGGGGTTCTGAACACTTTTGTGACAGCACTCTGTTGGGCACCTCCCCACCAGCACGCTGGAAGGTGCTGGGAAAGCAGAGCAGATGAGGAAGAGTTAGAGCATGAATGTAGGAAATGAAATGTGTATCTCTGCCCCAGAGCAACAAGAGAGTAGGACTTGCAGCATGTTACCTGTTGGTTCCTGTGAGTGCTTGGAAGGGAGGCCCTGGGGTGGTTTGTTGCAGGGCTGGTTTAGTCACTGTCCAGAGGGTCCCACTCCTGAGCAGCCTCGGTGGGTCTGTGGTCTTGCTCTGGTTTTTACCACCTCACTGGAAACCTGCCTCACTTCAGGGAAACTATTTGGTACTCAGAGCTCGGTTTGGCTCCCCTCTCTCTGTAGGAAGCCATGGATGTTTGCCAGGCTGCAGAACAGCCCACGAACACAGACCGGGGGGTTAAATGGGGCAGCTGCACCATTGCATCCCACCCCAGCCAGGCCTGCTCAGAGCCAAAAAAGGGAAGGTTCAAAAGATGATGCTTTTTACTGTATAAGAGGTCCTGACACCCACAGTGCTGTTGCTGAAGTCCCTGTCCTCCTTGGAGATACTTGACCAGCACCTCGCCTCTCACCAGGTTTGGCATGGGGGTCCCAGACTTTCTGTGCAGGGGCTCCAGACTCCCTGCCATACTCAGTCATCATTGTTGTCCTCTGGTTGCACTTCAGGAAAATTAATATTTACCTTCTGAAGAATATGGGTCATGTTCATTTCATCCCCCACAGAGTGTGACAGATAAACTCCAAGTGGATTTAACACAGGTAGATTATCACTTCACATATGGAAACCTTTCTTCTCACGGCATTTTGGGCAAGATGAGGTAAAAAAGGGAAGGAACAAGCATTGACAACCCTAATATTGATCAGTCTGTTTCTTAAAAACTCCTACATCTGCCATCATGTAAGAACAGTTTTCATTTAAGAGGGAACAGTCTGCATGATTGGGAGAAGCTTTGAATCTGTCTCAACTAAAACATCATCTATAAAGTCAAAGGAAGACCCTTCAACCTTTCAGCTTCTGAGCCCTCATGGTGTTTAACAGACAACACTGGACAAACTGGGCAGCCAGGGATTAAATGGGATTAAATTAAGAGCTTCCACTGGCACTTGTTAGTTTAGGATCCGCAGCTGCCAGCTATGGAAAGGAGCAGAGGGTTGTGACAGAGGGCACACTGTAGGGGTGAGGACCTGCAGCTTTTCCTTGTGACATTAGGAGTGCTTTGATTTGTCTGAAAGAGCTTTTTTTTCTTGCCTAGTGACCAGGCTGAGATGCTACAATTAACCCAAAAGAAAAGTACTGAAGGAAAAGTATTGAAGGAAAAACTGTTTTACTGTGAGGGATGAGGGGTAGGGGAATAGAAGCTGAGTGTTCTGCTGGGTGCAGGTTTGCCTTTAGAGCCACAGCTGTGAAGCACTTGGGCCACCCATGTCCACTGCTCCTGGGAGCTGCTGTGCCCACCCAGGCCAGGGGCTCTGCCTGTCCCAGGTCCCAGGTTTGGAGCCATCCAGCCTGCTGCTCCTGCAGCCCTGCTGGAAGCAGCTCTGCCTCGGCAGCTGCCAGAGCTGGAAATGCGCTACGTTCTGCCAGACATCAGCTGTGTCCCTGCCAAACATCATCTTCCTGATAAGCTGCAGGTCCCGGTACAAATCCTTTTGTGCCCGTCTGCCGTAATCTGTGTAAATGCATTTCCCACATGGAGAGCTGCGGCTCCCCGTGTCGTGCAGCAGGACATGACACAGCATCTTCTCTGCCCTGCAAGAACAGAGGGAGATGGCAGACATGCTGGATGCATTGTTTAGGATAAAGATTTCGCTACTTTCCCTGGAATGGCCAGCCTGTGGGCTGACCAGGTGATAAGCTAATAATCAAATATTTGTAGAGGTTGGTATGTGAAGTTTGCTGAATGGTGAGAGGGGTATCTTCTGGTGATACAGGCGTTCTGTGCCTGGAGGCCCTCTCAGATCAGTGAGGTTTTCCAAAGATGGGAGAAAACATTTTTTTGTTGTGAACACAGAGGAGAGATGATGATTAGTGAAGCATTTTTCTAAGTCAGTTTGATTTGACAGATTAATTTTCTGTTTCTCTGCTGCTGTTTTTTCCTTCTAGTGTCTGCATTTCACATTAGGAATATTTTCCTGCTGTAAAAAAAAAAAAATCAAACCAAGTCTTCTGTGATTCGCCAAGTATCTTTGCTTGTATAAAAACATCCCTTTGAGTTCCTGAACCGTTTCTACTGTAGACAGGGAAAATTAAATTAATCCAATGCCATAATACTGCCATTTGGTTTAAGGACTTAACGGTTTTCTGGCATTTAATCCTCCATTTACCAAGGAATCCTAATTAATTTATCAGCTGAGCTGGAAGCTTTGCCTCCATGGCTGAAAACTGTCTCAAGTCATATCTGCTCCAAAGCAATGGAGATGCACAGAACTGAGTTCAGAATGTCCTCAGCTGACACTTGGTCAGCAAAGTCCCATAGAAATACAGGCATTTGAGAGACAATGGTCTAAATTTTCCTTGCTTTCCCATCAGGTAACTCAGAGCCTGAACCAACACTGAATGTGCCCATTGTAAGAATTTTCTATTTTCTTGATCATTTTCTCCATGCACATCTGAGTAATTGTCTCTGGTAGGGACTCACAGGGAAAGGAGGGACCCGGATCCCCAAACCCAGCCTTTTGCCCGCAGGTGGTGCCTGGATTCAAGAGGAGGCTGCAGATCCAGCTCTTCTGGCTCATCCTCACCTCGTGGAGAACTGAGACTGCTTCACCTGAGGATCAGCTGGGAAATGGTGCTGCATCCTGGGCTGTAAAAATGAGTGCCCTCATGAAGTCTGATTGCCAGGGAACGTTGGACCTTCACATCATGGTGTGTTTGGGCAGGGTGGCACTAGAGAGGGGCAGTGCTCGGGCTCAGCACAGGCACAGAGCAGAAGACTGAGAGAAGGAATTGTCCTTAAAGTCTCACTTGAAGGATTGATCTGTATCTGCTCCCCTAAACGTGCTGGATGCCATTGGCTGTGCTGTGCAACACTTGCTCCTGGCCAGTTCTCACCATTCCCATATTAAATGTTAGTCTCATTTTAATATTGTCTTTCTTGCAGCACATTCCCTGGGGTTGTAGGTTAACTCAATAAAGCACACATAATATGATTCATGTGAGATTTTTGATCTGCATTTTGTTCAACACGTCAGTGATGCATTAAGCCATTACAGTGTTCTGTTGGCTAATCAACGAGCAAAACAGGAAAATAAAAGGGTAATTGTTGCAAGCTTCCTTCCTTATTCCCATTAAAATGGTAAGCTCAACTTAAACTGGAATCTCACAGGTCTGCTCCCACTGGCTTTGATAGGGACAGCATCAAGCTGATTGGTCCTCTAAATGAATCTAATCATAGCTGCAGCATTAAAAATTCAGTCAGTAATATTTATATCCATGTTGTAGCTTACTGGGGGGGGAGAAAAAAACCACAGGATTCTTTTTTAAACCCTTACTCAACCCTCCATGTTAAAATACGCATTGCCAAACCCAATTCTCTTTCTTGAGGATGCAGTATTGGTTTATCCTGGTTTTATGGAGCTGCTAGAACAATTTAATGAAGTATAAAATGGAAAATCCTTGCACAGAGAATACAACTGCTCCTCTGCATTTGCAAGTGCACTGCACTTGACAGTCCAGGGGCCTCAGTGCCCTCAGCTCTGCCAGAAGCAGCGTGCTAAGGGCAGCCAAGCTCCTGCTGAAAGTGCTAGGGGGTATAGGAAGCTTGGATATGCCAAGCAAGCGCTTGTCTCACAGATCCTGCGAGTGGGAAGGTGAATTTGCCAGCCTTTCTTTAGAACAGCTGTTTGTGTCCTGGTCACCTGAGATCCCTTGCCAAGGGGCTGCCTTGAGAGACCATTCCTTGCTTGCAACCTGGGGAGCATCTACACCAAGGAGCAGCGCGCAGTGCCAAGTTCCTCCAGCCTGTGGAGCCCAAAGTTGTTCAGTCCATGTAGCAGGAGGAAGGACTGTGCACCTGCCAGCTTACTTGGAAGCAGCCTGGCCACCTCAGCAGGCTGGATTAGCTCAAACCTAGTGCTGCACAGATGTTAGTGCCTCACTTGTGCATGCCCAGCTTTGGGGACCTGGCACCAGTCTTTTTCTCTGGGGGGATGGGCCCAGACAGTTTTACCTGCTCCCTTTCCTTTGTACAATGTCTGTACAACACTGACACCCCCATTGTACAGACATGATTGACCTGAGAAGTATTTGTCTGCAGCTGCTCTTCTGAGAGTAAAGAAGCATCTAGAAAATGTATAATCAGACTGAGCCTGATCCTTTACTGGGAAGCACTGGTGTGAGGCTATACAATAAAGTGGATTTACCCTGAGCATTAAGCAGGCAGAGGAGAGCCTGATATTTTCTCTTTTAATTTGATGGATAAGCAATATAAAATCAGAGCTCTCCTGATCATTCCTAGGGCACTGAAGACATCTGCTGGAAATGAGTATAAACTGCAATAAGAATGTGCATGATTGAATGATGAACATTTCTGAGAATTTTATACTTAGTGCCTAAATTGCTAAAAAAACCCTAGAATATTTTCTATTTGAAAATATTCAAAAATATTTGAATAGCCTGTTTATTCCTGCCATTCTAGTTGCCACTGAGGAATCAAATTTCAGTTTCTAAAAACTGCAAGTGTGAATGCAGCCTTGGAACTCCCTTCATCCCTGCTGTGTGAGGTCATGCAACACACACACACAGACAGTACATAGCATCTTGTGCTGGCACTGAAGTCCCAGCCAGGTTTCAGGCTTTGAATTGATGTAAGCAACAGGGGATCACACAAATCTCTTTCCCTCTTGAGTTACAAATCTTGTTTACAAATCTCTTGCTTAAAAATCCCACGGTGTTGTAATTCCATGTCCTATTAAAAGAGCTTTCCAGTGAGCAGCCCTCCCAGAGACACGTTATTTCTGACTGGAAGTACTGGGCCATTAGTGAAAATTACACAGGTTAGTTTTTCTTTTCCACTCTCAGCATCCTTGTGTGAGCATCATCCAGTAGCTGATGTGTGGTTTGCACTTCCATCCCATCATGTGGGCAGGGACATGCACAGTGTAGGGGGGTCAGCCTTGGTGCAGGATTTGTCCTGCCCCCAACTGCCCCTTCCCCAGCCTGGAGCAAGCCAGGGCCACTTCCCCTGCTTGAATTTGCCAGCAGAGACAAGCAGATATCTCCCAAGCAGTTACATTTTAGGTACTATTTTTCCTCTCTGAGTAGGCAGCTGAAAACTTACTTTTTGTAAAGAGCAGTGGTTTATTTGACTACATCCCATGTTTTCCAAGCCGAGGGCCTGGCACAGGAGCTGATTATGCCTGTGAATGGGGGTAGGGCTGCTCTAAGCCACAGCAAAGCAAGGTAAGGTGTTTGCAGATCCTGTGATGGCCCTGGACAGTAGAGCCACGGTTTGGCTCTTTGCCTTGAGCCAGGCTGGCAGCCTCAGCTGAAGCACAGAATCATTAAGGCTGGAAAAGACCTTTAAGATCATCAAGTCCAGCTGAAGCATCTCCTTGTCAGTGGGCAGCCTCATCAGGGTGGGAGCAGCAGCACTGGGAGCACCTCTGGGAGCACCTCTGGAAAAAGGCCATGGTGCAGGTGCTGGGGAGCTCAAGGGCAATACGTACGCCCATACATGAGAAGAGCTCAAGCTGTGGATTGGCAAAGCAGAAAGGCTCAGCAGCACCTCCAAGCCCTTGGTAAAGTGCAGCCACCAAAGGCAGACATGATCACACTCCTGACAAAGTCTGATTGTCCATCCTGTTTAGGAAAATCCTACAAACACCTAGACACGCCAGAACATAATCCCCACTCTGCCCAGCCCTCCTGGCAGTGTGTGCAAAGCTGCACTGTTGGAAACCTGCTGTGCACCTGTGGATGTGCAACCCAGACTGTCTGGAGAGTTTCACAATGCCTAAAGCAAGGCTTTGTCCAGATCAGTTTGTCTGGCCCATGTAAGGATGAGCAGAACCTATTAAGGTCATGTTAATGTGAAGCTGGAAAACCTCATACTAGGGAGACTATGATGATCAAAAATTAAATACTTCAAGGCAGAAATTAAATGCTCAGGATGTTTTCCAGGTCATTTCCAGGAAGGAAAAAGGCAGCACACATTACAGGAGAAAATACAGCACAACAGGTAATTTGTGTTTATAAAAGAGAAAGAAATACATTCTCACACACATTCCAAGGGCTAAAAGAGCTGAGCTGCTGCCAGGAATTCCCAACGTAGTAACTTTGCCAAATCCATGGGAGTAGCATTTTAAAAGACCCCATTCAACTCTTCTATTTGCATCTGGACTGCAAAGAAACTGCTTTAATTTTTCTCCTAAACTCCCTTATCTTTTAGAGATGCCAGAGTCAGCTCATTTGTAAAAGGTCTCTTTTTTGAGGAGGATTATGGTTTGCTCTCTGTGCACAGTTCACATGGCCAGCAAAACATTTATCTCTAAATAAACACCCATTTCTTTGGGGACCTTCCTGCTTAAAGAACTAAACAATGACAATCAGAAAAACACAAGGCACCTTCTTATTTTTGCAACTAAAAGCCGGAAGTAAAAATTGTCTGGCAACTCTGTGATTCCTTTGAGATACCTGAACATCTTAAAAAGGCACCCATGTCAGTGCAGACTGCAGTGGACAGGTAACCAAAAGAAGAGCTCAGTGGCTTTTCTCATGTTGCTTTGTGTAGATCTGGTGAATCTCTTCTGAATTCCAAGTCTCTTCTGACTTTGATAAGCTGCATTTTCTCCACTTGACAACCTGTAATCCATATCCACTGCCATTACAGGAGAAGTAAAGGAATACAGGTGAGATAGTTTGGTCACATAGACAAGCTAATGATATTTGCCTTACATACCTGTGATAGGTGTAAGACAAGTCTTTCTGCTGCCTCTTGCAAACCATTTCCCCTCCCCTCTGCTTGCTGAGACTGAGCTGTGAGATGCTTTGTTACAATGACCCGAAAATCAGAGATACAAAAAGCACTTATTCCAGAAGCCCAAAATACTGCCCTAATTCCTTTTCAGTACACACACATTATTTATATCTTCAATGTCTTCTTTTTTTGAAGCTTCTATTTACAGCATGGGAAGTGAAAAGCACCAAACCTGTAGGTAATAAGAGCTCAGTTTGAAACAGGAAAATACCACCTCGAGAAGCCAATTTATTGATCAATCCCAGTATCAGTGCACAGTGCCAAAGTGAGGGAAGGGCTTGGGAGAGCAGCACCACATATTTAAAGAAGACATGAATGCCCTCATTTCAAAACTCAGTGACACTCAGTGCAGGTCACTGGTGGGTAGCCTGGTTCTGAATAAACTGGGACCTCCTTTAATTATGACAGACAGAACAGATCACTTGTACCCAGCAAATTTTCTTTCAAAACACTGAATTAGCATGACAGGAAAAAACTTGAAACTGATGGCAAAACCCCAAAATATCATTACTAAGTTTCACAAAACCTCACATACCATAAGGTTAACCCTTCCCTTTTCTAAACACGGTTTGTTTGCACAAATTTCCCCAAAATAGCTTTGGTATTGGGATGTCAGACATAATCCTGCCTCATACCTGACTGGACTGAGATCAAACCCTTAAGAAAGACTTGCAAGACTTTTCAAGGCCAAAGAAACTGAGCTTACTGTAATTTTCTAAGCACAACATAATCTGTGACTAGGAGAGTTTGCAAAAATTGCTACATTAAATTGAAACAAATAAAAATCAACCAGTGGATCCCATTTGCCACCCCAGACAATGGTAAAAACTGATATCAGATGTGATAAATCTTACTAATCTTTGTGTTATCTACTTCTGTTGGCCATACTGGCTCTTTAGATTGCCCCACTTGCAATTCCTTAGCCTGGCAACAGCTCTGTTCACTTTTCATTTTCTCTTTATACTGAGTAGAAGGGGCAAATGGTTACTCACACATGAGGCTTTCTTTGACAAATCCTGAAGCTGGGCTGAATTTTCCAGAACTGAAATGCTGCAAGAAACAAGTGTTTGCTCTGACTCCAGTAGCAGATGCAGCCCATCCATTTCCCATTTGGTCAAACATCTCCCAGCACAATTAGCTCTGAAGCACGAGGGGACTGTAGGTCTCAGCAAAACACAGACAGTCTACTGGCAACATGTGAGCAGTTCACTTTCCAACAGGCTGGAGCACTAAATCTTTTTAAAGATTTTTACTTTTTGTAAGGAGTGTGGTACTTCTGCAGCCAGACCTATTTTAGGAGCTCAGCCCAGCATCCAGTCCTCATCTCACACTGATTTCTCATACTCTGCCCCATTGCCTGTTCTTTCCAGAAACCCAGAGATGGCTGAGAATGAAGAGAAAAAACCAGCTGAAGGAACAGTTCTGAGCCAGTTACAGGAGCATATAAAGGTAGAACTGTCTCTGAAGTAAATAGACGTTTTAACTTGAAGACTCTCAGTGGAGAAACTGAAATAAACATTTTACCAAAGGATGTTTTTGCTCTGAATGGTCCAGTTGTCTGAAAGCAAACAGAATGAGGTGGGGAGATGGGAGCCAAAACCCCTGGTGCCAGTGCAGTACAGCCAGAGCTTTTGCAAGATGTTTCTTATCAGACAGAGCACTTCAAGAGTGCTTTGAAGTGAAATAAGCGCTTCAAGATAAACCACAATTTTGTCTGTATGCTCAAGTTCTACTGGACTCGTGCAAATAAAAAAAGCATGATTCCATCCTAGCCTGGATGCAGCTATAAAACTATGAGAATATTTATATTTCTATAGCACATTCTGTTATGGAAAGTGGAATAATTTGTTCCAGGAATAAATTACTTCTCTCCATACATAATTATGTTCACTCCCTGGGCTGTATTATATTACTGGAACTATGCTAGTAAAAGAAAAATTCCACCTCTAAATGACATTATAATGTCTGTTTCAAGCCCATACAAGACCAGGTACTCACTTCAGGGAGGCTCTAGGCCTCCTGTGTGGCTCCATTTCCTGCTTCCTCACAGTAGCACTGGGAGGTTGTATCTTCTCAGCAGCATATTTTGACTTTTGTCTGGCTCTCCTGCCCACACACCATATACAAGAAATTAAACCTGCTTCCTCAGTTGCTGTAGATTAGTCATAAGTATGAAAACAATTTCTCAGGTACTCCAGATGAATTCTAGATCCTATATCCTAGTGGTCTATCCCAGCAGCTGCAAGAACAGCTTTGTGATTCACTTTTTAGGGGTGAAGTCCAGCTGAGCTACTTGAAAACTGGTTAAATGTTCAGAAAGACTAGTGAACAAGGGGATTGAAGCTTTCAAAACACAATTTCAACCCTGTTCTTAAAAGGACATCATATGGCATACTCCAAAAAGCAGTTTTTCACTCAGACTCTTGGCCAAGAACTGTCAGAATACCAAATCTATGTTTTCTTTATCCCTCCATTTCTAGTGAGTTGTGAGTTGCCTCAGTAGAGTACAAATCTTTTTCTGTCAGGCTCATTTCACAGAAAAAAAAGAAGCCTGTGTTAGCAAACTCGTGTTCCTTGGGGCAGGAACAAATCCATTCTGATCCTGAGACCTTAAACATGCACACTAAAAGGCTTATTGACTTCAGCTGCTGGTCCTGCCTCCCCCAGTGCCTGCGGGACAGTTAAGCTCCACATGAAAAAGCTCCAGGGATTTACAGCTCCATTATCAAGGTAACCCAGAATTAGTACTGGTTTAATTAGTCAGGTTGTAAGCTGCAGTGGTTTAGGATCAGCTTCAGGTGCAATTTCACAAGATCTGAGAAGGCACCAAGTGAAAAACCAACTGGAGGCAGTTATTGATTCAGCCATCTGCCCTTAATTAACTTCTATTGGTGCCCTAATATCACTGGAATAAAATATGGATCAAGCCTGAACTTAGGGCTTGTTCTAAATGGCAGATCAAATCTTGACCTGGACCCTTGCAAAGCCCCTTGTTTTCCTCCCCACCAGCTCACATTTCATCTCCTGGTGTGCTACTTGGAATGCCAGCCCTTTCCACATTTACCATGGACTGAAATGTGCAGCTGTGTGGGGTGTTTGGGGCACGTTTGGATGGCTGGGACTCACAACAGCCATTTCCAGCATGCTGTGCTCTGTAATAGCACTGAGGACCAAGCAACCATAAAAATCCAGAGGTTTCCCTACCAAATGTATGTTAATACTTAAATATTTTGGAGTGGTACCACTGGAACTAAGATTTATCACATCAGGATGCATTTATGGAAAGTTTCTTAACTAATGATTGGGAGATAATTGCTAGTTACCAACTATAAGAGTACAGCGAGTTGTTTAAAGGTGCCCAGGACACATGGAGTAGGTGTGGTTTGCATTATAAGTGCTGAAGGGCTTTTAGACTCTACGTGGGGGTTGGAAAAACCAGTATGCATTTATGTAGTACACCAGCATGTTCCTAAATCTCAGCTTTCATTTAATAAAGCAGTAAGTCTCTTGCTGTTGCAGTTCTGAAAAAAAGGCAGCAGAATATAATCAAAGCAGAAATGACAAAGGGATGCCTGGAAGAACAGCTCTGAAGGGCATGAACAGCACCTGCCAGCACCCAGCACCCAGCAATGGCTTCGGTGTCAACATTTTAGACAAACTCTCTCTCACTGGGGAAAAAAAGAAACAAAAAACCCCCCCAAAAAAACCCAAACAAACAAACCCACAACAAAACAAAAAAAGGAGAAGTGTGATGGATGGGCACATTTCTGTGACAATTTTATTTGTCCACCAAAATCAGTAAGAGGTTCTACTTCCCATAACAACCCCAGTTAAAGGCAGCTCCACAGAAGTCCACAGAGCCCAAGGGCAAATAAAAGAGATCCAAATGCAGAGCTCTCCAGAATCCAGAGAGACACTGTCCTGCTTCAAGCATGTTGTGTTTTACTTGTCCTCTGACCCTACAGACAGGATTTAGGAACCTTTGGAAGAGCATTACTACCTTTTGTTCCCCTGACTAGACCCTGCCGGTTGCATGGACTGTTCTAACTCAGAAATGCAGTCATATCTATCAGACATTTATTAACCCTTCGTAAAACAATAAATGCAACCCTCACATAATGTGGTCTTAGTGTGTATATACTCCATGTGGGTCTGTAGTTGAAGTGTTTGCATTTACTCCGGGAGGGACATTCTGGTTTTGTTTCAGTGTAGGAGGATGGTCACTGTCATGACTTAACCAGCTTGGGACAGAGCCATTCTGGGTGAGCCTGTGACGTTTGCTGGAATCTTTTGGCTCCCCCTCCTTGGGGCTGGCATTGCACAAGGTGGTTCTGGGCATCCATCTGATCTTCCATACGTTTTGGCTTCAACGTTGAAAACAGGAGATACGGCGCTTACGAGTGAGGCAATCAGTGCACTGTTCAGTGCTGGTACAGCTGAGCTCAAAATGGAAGTAGGAATTTCAGATGGCATGTGAGAACAAGGGGGTGTCTTATGCTACAGCCAGCCTAAGTATTACGCACAGTTCGTAAGCAAGGAGCACAGCCAGCCCTTCCACCACACTTTATAAACCTGACCTCAGGCAGTCCCCACTGAGATGTGTCTGTGTGACTTGCTCTCAGAGCTCCTGAAGAGAATCTCTTGAAGTTCCTTGTTCAGGTCTTTAAAGAGACATGGCACAAACTGGACTTATGATTTTCCTACTCATAAGTTTACTACTGCTGGATCAGACCCTCAGCCAGGCTTCCAAATTCAAAGCCAGGAAGCACAGCAAACGTAGAGTGAAAGGTACTGGGTCTTAAGTGGGAGGAGGGATGGAAACTTATAGTCTATGCAAATTTACTGTGTACTTTAAATAGTATTGCATGAACCAGAAACATACATTATACAAATGCTTATTAACAAAGGACATTTGAGTCTATATTATATTTGTCTTTAAAACATTTATATGTGAGTTTGCAAAGCCAAGAATAAGGTGCCAGTATGAGTTATGGAAATAGAGTGGTATAGAAGATGTAAATATATTGCTCTGTTATGTCTGTTTACCTCTGTCAACATTATTTAGAACTCACAGGTACAGCTGAGAGAGAGCTCTGGCCAGTCATTCTTAGTTACACAGTTATATTGATTAAGATCAGAAAAATGAAAATTAATGTTTATGGGGGGGAAAGCAGAATAAAGTATTCAGTCTCCAAGGATTATTCTTCAGATTTTTGCATCATTTCCTAATTTTAACAGAATGTCTGTCTAATATCAGTGGAATATTATTCTACTTGTGCGAAAAGCACTGTGAAATGTCAAGTCAAACCAACGAAAAAGAATTAGCAGGAAAAGATAAAGGATCAATTTCCACAGCAAAGCTTACAGAGCAAATACAAAACCACAGAATGCTGTTTGGAGATGTCTGTGTATTTAACTTAAAGACTTATTTCTAATAAAAGAGGGTATGATGGAGGTTACACTGATGGCAAATATTTGAACTCATGGCCGATGAAAAAAACACTTTGATAAAGCCATTGTAAAAGAAGATTCCACTGCTCTGGAGACATGCAGTTATAGAAACTCCCTTCTCCTTTGGAATCTCCAGAGTTTTAAGTTTGGGATCCTGAGGACAGGCTGCTTATACATGTTTTGTGGCAGCACAGAGCAGCACAGACTGGAGAACCTGAAGTCCTGCCTTGGGGAAGCCATGAAGGACAGCGAGGATTATCCCCACAGGCAGCAGGGAATGTGGAGAGGAGCTTTCTGGGGTGCAGCTGGAGGACTGGGGAGGTAACACCCATCTGTAGGAACTGTAGTTTTGCTAGTTCTGCAATGTGTGAAACAGCTGATTAATTCCTCACGTTCATTACTGGGTCTTCTGGAAGGTCTGGTTGCTGCTGCCACCAAATAATTGCCATCCTGTGCAGTGGAACCATACCTGCTGCTTGTTTGGTGGTGGTGGAGGAATATTACAATGATTTAAAAACAAAAAATACAAAAGGGGACATGAAAAAGGTGTTATGTGCAAATTTGCTTCTTTTCTTGTTCCACCATATTCTTGATGCTTTTGTAAGTACTACAAAATGGTAATTCAGAGTGAATTTGTGTGACTGAAGTCCCCAGGCCCTCTCTGTACTGAGGGAGAGAGGAAGGTTAACCCTGGGAAGGGGAGATTGCAGCTCAGCAAGCTTGACTGCAGCACTCAGACTGTCCAGCTGGATTTTATTTGTTGTTCTTCACTGTTGTTAAAACTAGAGTTGTGTGAAACTTTCGTGCTCACAGAAATAACATTTCTTTGAAAAAACACAAGCTGTGTCCTGCTATTTTTTGTATGTCACATCTACACACCAGAGCGTACAGGTTCAAAACAAAAGGGGACATTTTCTGTAAATTAGATACCAGCTCACTAAATAATGATCAGCTGCAACAATCCATGGATTCTGAGCAGTTACCAGGATGAAGTCCATGATAAACTATGAGAATGAAAGGTAAAGGTGGGTTCGTCCTGTTTTTTATAGGAATCCTTCAGGAATTCTTTCATTAAAGACAAATCTTTAAAAATAATCAAACACATCTCAGCAATGCAGCAACCGGTGATATTTTGAAACAACTTTTAACATATGTTTTAGTTTGTGCATGCATATCTGTTAATTTATGTGTATTGATTTTATTTAAGAAAAAGATGACCTGAAGACCCAGATTGACAAATTGTGGCGAGAAGTAAATGCTCTGAAAGAAATGCAAGCACTCCAGACAGGTAAAGCAGCTTACACTGGTCAATGGCTTCCAAAAGTTCCCACTGTCTCTCCTCTCCCCTTCACTCCCATCCCTCTCTTTCATGGAATTTTGTGACTAAGGTATACAACTCCCTAAGAGCAGGGTGTGCCACAGCTGTACCAGTGAGACAAGTGTGGAAGGAAAGATTCAAAGAACATCAAGTCTGAACAAGTGGTGATTCTTCACTAAGAGCAAGAGCCAATCTGGAGCAAAAACTACCTTTGTCTTTGCACAGCTTCGAGCTGTGAGTTTTGGTTTCATCAAAGGCAACACAACAAGGGGTTCTGGGTCTGAGAGTTTAAATGGTCAGAGTGAGGTGCCCAGCTTTGATATGAACATGGGATAACTAGCAAGGCAAAAGCATTAAAGGAAAAGGCTGAGAACACTCCCAAAAGGAAGCTAAAAGGACTCAGCCTATTTAAAATGTGCAGTTTGCAACATTCGAATTTGAATATTGACATAAAACTTGGAAGTTATATCCACTGTGAGTTCAGAAATACCCTGCACCAAATTGCAGAGTCCTTTAAGTATTTAAATAACCAGATGGAAATTTCCAAACAAAATCAGAAGGGTAAATACACATGCACCCACTAGACAGTTGCACTTTTTCACAGCTGTTGACATAAAATTTGGCATTTAGTCTTGTACAAGAAGACACTACAGAGGAAATTACATCATTCTCATGAAACAGAACATATTTTCCTTAGGGATAGTAATATCTGGGTTGTCCAGTTTTATGCCTTGGGATACATAGAGCTTTTTGAGTTTTAAAAATATTTTTATTTCAAATGTCTTATAATAAGGCTTTAGAAGTTTCTTAAAAGAGGGAGCCTGTGCTAGACAAGTAACTCTTGTTTAAAAGTAATTCTTGTGTTGCTTCCAGAAGGAGCTTGAGAGTAAGCATGCAGTGGCTAAGAAATGAAACCAGAGCCAGGTGATTTTCTATCCTCAAGACTTATTTTGAGCTTTATTTTAAATTCATAACCCACACTGTTCAACTGGATTCCAAATCTGGCAAAAAGAGACCTATCACCACTCCAGCTCTAACTGTGTTTGTTAATGTCCTTATGATAACTGAAAAAGAGTTCCTTTTGCAGCTTACAGACGTTTCTAAAATACACATTAAAAATCTGATTTCTTATTTTGCTTGAGTTTCCTAGGTCTCCTTTCTACATGCTGTGAAATGTGAAATGCTGCCACACACTTCGCAACACGTACTTTTTCCCTAAAGATGGCCAGTCATTATCACTGATGCAGCATTGCTGAAGTAGATAAAGTCTTTAAATTCATATTTATATTTTAAATTTATATTTAACAAATATAAATTTGCTAAAGCATTCCACATTTAGCAAATACGTTCATTATTCCTCTTTGACCATTAGCAGTTGGAAGGTTTAAAATTTGAAATTTAAGCCCTAATATAAAATTATGACCATGGAATGCAGCTAAGGAATGCAGTGAATACTACAACTGGAAATACTAAAAACTGAGACATAGAATATGGTCCAAAGTGGATTTCCATATTCTGTTGATCAGAGACATAATTACTTTCTTACAAGAACAGATGACAGGAATTAAAAACAGATTATAGAAAACATCAGGGCAGAAGATGCTGTAAATACAAGATGGGGTTAAGCAATAAATCAAATAATCTGCAAGTAGCCACATGCAGGATTCTAAAAATAATTGTCACAGCAGTTTATTCAAGGCCTTTGCTACCTTCCTCAGCTCAGAAAAAACACTCCATCAAGGAGGGTTCTCTTGCTGTTAAGTATTTTTCTTGGGAGAACCAGTTTTTCACACATCTGCATTAGGAGAGCTGGAAAGCAAAGTTTAAGGATTCCCTCACAGACCTTGGGCTGGAAGGACTCTGGCAGTGCTCTGCAAGGCAATTCCAGTTACAGAGCATATGTCAAATTAATGTTCTAGTGCATTTGGACTTTACATCAAGACTTCCCTGATATTTTCCACTAGAAGTAAAAACAAACAGATTTATAAATTCAAATATTTTGAAGATTTGGTCCAGATTGTCCCGCCAGCTCAGTAATAAGTGTGCACTTTTTAAAAGTGTTTGTAGATGTAAGTCACTTGACTTTATTTGAATTTAGAGTTTGAAGGGAGAGACTATGTTGGAAAGAAATTAACAATTTTATCAGTCATTCAAAGATTTGCATTATAAATTTCAAATCAGTATTTTTTCTGGTAAGCAGGATACATTTACCACAGCACTTTTCTGCCTTTGCTTGCTGGAAACTGGGCTTAGTTAAGGTATAAAAATTTACTTTACTTTAGCACTTAAATAGCATAAATATTAAAAGACATGTAGATCTGTCTTTACTATAAAGCCAGATAAAGGTTTCCTGATGACCAACTCACATCTGCCAACAATACAAACATCCATACCTCATCCATTCAAGACTAGTGAAATATGTTAAAAAATGTGTGAAAGCAGAACTATTCAGTAAAAGAAGAAACTCCACTCTGTGGAGTCAAAGTCTTTCACTTGCTGAGGGACTTGTCTGCTCAATTTTCAACATCCCTTTAGAAAATTATCATTAGAAGAATCACTATTGAAAGCTCTTGCCCACACTGGTACTGAACATGCAAACAAACCCCTTTCTATTCCCAGTGTGTCTCCGTGGGACAAAGGCCCATAAGAAGTGCTACCTCATGTCAGAAGGCACCAAACACTTCCACGAAGCCAATGAAGACTGCATAACCAAGGGAGGGACACTGGCTATCCCAAGGAATAACGAGGAAACAAACATTCTTCGAGATTATGGCAAGAAAAGCACACCCAGAGCGTCCGAGTTTTGGCTGGGGGTCACTGACATGATAAATGAGGGGAAGTTTGTTGATGTCAATGGCATGGTCCTGCAGTACTTCAACTGGAAGCGTGCCCAGCCAAATGGGGGCAAGCGGGAAAACTGTGTGTTTTTTTCTCTTCAATCCCAAGGCAAGTGGGTGGACGAGGTGTGTCGTACCGCCAAAAGATACATCTGTGAATTCCTGATCCCGTAATTACAGAGACAAAAAACCACGGCCATGTTTCAGGTTATTAACATGCAGTTTTGCTTAGTAACCCCTCTCACTTAGAGTGGGGTGTGTTAAAGCTATCCATCTCCTGCATTATGCTCACTCTTTCCTGAAACACAAGTTTGCTCTGTTAATTTATTTTCTATTCAGATGCTAAAAATATTATGTTTTCTGAGCGCTCTCATTAGGTACAGGAATATATATTATGTTTTGACCGACCTTGCATCATATTTTGGCATATTATTTCAACCTGATGTTTGCGTTGCTGGATTTCACCTCCTATTTCTGTACTTTATTTACAAAAGGTTGCTGTATGGTGACCCTTGCCAATGAAGGTGTAGGGATCCTCTCAGTTCCAGAGCTAAAGAGGGACTTTGGCACTGTGTGAGCTCCTGTGAAAAACAGCCATTGTCATGACAGAGTTTAATAGGATGTATCTGTGACCAAGAGTTCTGCCTATGGGTTGAGAACGGAGAATGAAACAGAAAAACCTGATGGTAAATTTTACGCTACATGCAGCTCACAATGATACAATGCCAGAAAATGGGGGAGTGGCTGTTTTAAAATATCAGTTTGCTTCTAAATGTCTCAATTACGATGAAATATTAGCTGTCATTTGGAACATTCCCATAGAAGAAACCAACCTCTACTGTGTAAAGCCTTAATAATCCTTCTCTCCTGCAGCATCAGACAGGCTTTATCAGCCAGAGTCACACTGCCTGAGAGCACAGGGAAGGAGGGAGGGAGCGTCCCCTTTCTGGACAGAACATCTCACCTCTCCCCGTGGGAAAGGCAGCACGAGTGGTACAAAAGAGTGGGGCCAAACCACAGCTCGAACCACGGCCACATGCAAATTTTCCCAACTTAATGCCTGACATCTGAAAACCAAGTAAAATGAGCTGGTTGCTTTCTGCTGTTCTTAACCTCACGACAGAGATTTGCCTTCATGTCATAAATAGCAGTTTCTCTCTTGTGGATAGGAATTTCATTTAAATATTTAAATATATTGCTGCTTGGAGGCTCATTCATACTTCTAACCTTTTAAATGTGCAAGACTTTCTTAAATTATGCAATAAATTTGCAATTACTGGTATTTAATTGTTGTAGTATTTTTGACAGCTTATGCATCCATGTGAAGGCCATTCTTTCCTAGGACTTCTTGAGGATTCAAAAAGGGAACTTTTTTTTTTTACTGTTGTGCTTACAGGCCAGAGGACAAAATTTGGATTCCTACTTACCAAATGCTGTATGAGATGCAACTATTCAATGTATCACTGCAATGTGTTGTAATTAAATTAATTTTCAACTCATTTCAATCCATTTTCATTCATCCTACACTTAACATATTTGGCCTGATTTTGAATTCTCTCTTAGCTCCTGAAATAGAAAAGCAAAAAGTCCCCACATAAATTCAATTTTCTTCTAAAATTTAGCCTTTGCTAAGGTTGGGGTCAGTATTTCTGTTACCTACATTTATACATGATTAAAAGTCCGCAGTAATTTTGTATGGTTTCTTTACCTGTCTTGTCTGAAATAAGTCAGTACCTCAGCATATCCCTACAGCTACAGTCAAACTGAAATCTCACGAGCAATTCCAAAACTTGCTTACTTTTGAGGAGTTTATACATTTATGTCCCATTCAATCTATTTCAGCCAAGGTTCTGAAGCTGTATGCAGGAATGTTTATGGATATTTTTGGTGGATGTTTATCAGCCAGTGGACACAGATACCAAACTTTGTTCAGCAGCGATGCAGTATATGAAGACAAAACTCACCTTATACAAATAAATTTGAAGCTTCCCAACAGAATGATTAGTTAAGAAATAACAAAGGGACATAAAGCAACAGGGAAAATGATGGTGGAAAATTCATGTGGATAGAATTGGAGAGGAGATGGTGGGAGATTTCCTCCCGAAATACCTGTAGTGGGAGCAAGACAGAAAAACAAATGAAAACACAGCAGGCAGACAAACTTCGTCCTGTCAAAGTAACTGCCAGTGGCTTTCCTCTCAGTGACTGAATGTGCCCATGAGGAATGAGCTCAGGGTGAGGGGGAGTATTTGCTGCCTGCTGGGCCTGCTCTGCCCCACTGCTGCACCAGTTCTTCCCCTCAGACCATCACTCCTATCCTTCTTCTCTCCTGATAAACATGTGGCATTTCCCAAAACTGGAGCCCATCAGGCTCCCTTCTCTATATCGGTCTCCTGTTATCACCCTCTGAAATCACCTGGGGTCTCCCAATGACATTTCCCCTTCCAGTTCCAACTGTGGGTTCCCATCAAGCTGTGCCCCAGGGCCCCCTGCTTCCCAGTATGCCTGTGTCCAGCTGCTGAAGGGCTGGAGTTCTGCTTACAGCTGGGGCATCCTGCTTTCAGAGGGGTGCTGTGTCATGGGGCAGGCACTCCCACAGGGATTCCCATTTGAACCCTGGATAGGGAAGAAAAGGTTTTAAAAGCTATTTGTGATAACAAATACAGCCTTTTACTGATACATTAGGGCCAGGCACCTGTGGATTGCACATTTAAATAGACAGGCTGCCTATAAGCTAGAGATATTCAGACCTAAAATGTGGGAACACAATACACATACTAAAGCACCACGATTTATTTATTCTTCTGTGCTTATGCAGAAGCAATGTGGAAAATTCCACAAACATATATCACCTCTGTCAGGATAATCAGAGAGGAAAGCAGATATAATTAAAAAGAAAAGCAGCAGCACAACAGGGACAAGACTCTACAGAGGGCTTAGTTGTAAAGTAAAGGATGTACCTTTAAATGAGCTGCCTCTATATTGTATCACAGCTTTGAGAGCTGCCAGTAATTAATAAACCCTCCCAAATTAATGTCCCTCTTTCTCTAATTTAAACAAATATAATGAAAAATAGATTTCCAGGGATACTTAACCTACTCAGAGGCACAGTGGCATTTATCTTTGTTCTACTGAAGTACTACACTATTTGTCCATGTAATGATAATCATTTTGCAAAAATAAAACATACATCCCTAGGGAAAATGGAATAGAAACCTCCTAAAGTTGCAGTATTAGGGCATGACCCAAAGTTCTTCAAAGTGAATGGAAAAATTCCTGTTGAAATCAAGGAGTCTCAACCAGAATATCCCAAACTCTTGGTACACAAATGTTGAAGTACAATCTGCTTTAAGACAAGTATTCTCAAGTGCTGCTGCAGAAGATATTTTTTCAAAAAGTGGAATTGCCAGGACCCTTTACTTTTTTAGAAAATCCAGTGTAAATGAAAAGACTCATTCTCCTCCTTCAGTAGCAGTGAAATTTTCCTTGCCAGTGAAGGAAGCACAGGAGCAGAACTAGGTCTTGCTTTGGAAACCTTTTACTTGTGAAATCCTTCAGTCCATTCCAAGTGAAAATGCCTGATCTACAAAGTATTGAAGGAAAAGGACTGTTTTTCAATTTACCTCAACAGACTTTGGGCCAAAACAAGAACTTGTCATCCCTCTTCTATTTTTACTGGCTATGACCCTGGTTTCATTCCTGGAGATGTTTAAACTAGCAAATGCAGACTTGAGGTCAAGAAGAACTAGCAGAACTAGCGCTTTGCAAAAGACAACTGATTTGTTTATTTTTTTCTTATATGTCGCCAGAGTTCCTTATTCTAACTTAAAATGTGAGCATGTTCAGAGCCTTCTGGTGTACGTGGCAAAACAAACTGTCTGTTCCAAAATGCTTACAGTCTAGACAGACAAAAGGAAGATCCTTATCCCCATTTTACAAAGGGATTAAGAAATTAAGGATTGAAATAAAGCAACTTTGAGCAAGAAAAGGAAAATGAACTCTTCTGGAACTGGTACCTCAGCCACTAGGGTGTCTTTGTTTTCCAAGAGGGCATGCGATGAATATCCCTCCATCTGAGTGCAGGGTCTGAGTGGGAATTTGGGGACAGGTGAATGGGAATGTGGGAACAGCCAAGTGGGAATGTCTGTGCATGGGAACAGCACAGAGACTGACCAGGCAGGAGGATCCAGGTGCCAGGTAACAAAGGTGTCAGCTGGGAGAGCGAGGAGGGCAAGGATTGTTCCTGCCACAACTACTCTGTCCTCTCAGGAGGACCATGAGTTTCCCTTCTATAAAAAAAAAGAAGCACATATCAAATTAACTTTATTTTTGATTCCTGGATCAGGTAATGCTGTATTAAACATTCAACAGACAAATATTATCTTTCATATTTACCCCAGTTGTCCAGACTAATTCTGTTAGTGCACACCACGTGACCAGTGTAGCCAATAATGAGTTACTGTAGAACTGCTCTATAAATCTACCATGCTCTTAAACTAATTACCATTCTACATATTTAGCTGAGCAATCAGTCTAAGCTAGATAAAGTGAAAAATATCAAGATTTGAAGGATGAAACAAACTGTGCTTGTATCCAATTAAGCACAGAACAATATGCTGAAGTGTAAACATGGATGCTGCAGGCAGATGTGTTTCAGGAAACCTGTCCAAATTTGAGAAGGCACTAATTCAGGTATTTGCACTGTAGCCTGATGAAGACTGAGATATTTGTCTTGGTTCAGATATGTATATTATATTGATAATGTTACAATTTTAATTGGCTAGAGAAGTGAAAACTACATCTGTTCCTATTGCAAACGTATTTCATACATGCTGCACAAAGTTAAACTATTTCCTATAAAAATATGGCTGATACAAAGATTTAAGACTGTGTAGTCTGTAGTGTTGAGTCATAATTAGGTCCAGTGGGGGAGAAACAGCTTCCTCTGTTCCAAGCACCAAGGTCAGAGGTTCAAGCATTGTCTTCAAAGATGTTTACTCACGCCTAACTTTCTCTTCGCATTATCAACCCATTCTTACTGTTAATCATCACATATATGATCTGCAACCATGTAGCACGCTCTTTTGCTGATTAAAACACAGCATTTGCTGAGAATATTGTTTACCAAAAATCACTGTAACCATTTTTGAACATTACAGAAGCTTGTTGAAAAGCATTGCTAAGAAGCTCTTTGTCCTCTCTTAATCCTACAGTCCATAAAATCTGTTGTGTGAAGACAATGATGTGAATATTGCTTAGTCTCCAGTTTATAGAACCTTTGGTACTAATTCTCTTTTGCATTTACTAATGCAAATACCTCAGTGGAATTTCTCCACTGCTTTAAATGGAATTAAATTCTAACTGCCTGATCTCCTAGGCTCCCTGAGATCTTCAGCTTTCCCTTGTACACTCTGCTATGGAGACACTGGAAAAATGGAAGACAACAGGCTCATCGGGATTTCATAAGCATGTGAATCTTCCCAGACTTTGGCCTGAGTGGCACTATAAATTTTCCTGCAATATATTTGCCAATATATGGCATTTAAGTAGCATCCACTGGATCTTGCAAACATATCAGGGGCACTAGGAGACTTGATGCAGTCCCTGTCCACCAGAGACAAGCTTTTCTGCCTTTTTTTAGAATTTTAAATCCAGATTTTTCAGGGTTCATTAGCTGGCCTACTGAAACTTGGTGCTGTACTAGTGTTAAAATAAAATTAGAAGGTTTCTTAGGAAATATATTAGGAAATATAAATGTGTGTGTGTTTGCAGCTGTTCAGTAACATTAATGACTAGAATCTAAGTTCGTAAGTACACTTCTAGAAAAAGTTAATGAAGAGTTTATGATTAATAGCACCTTCCCTGAGCAGTGTGTACCACACATCACTATACCTCCACCTGGAATGCTGATGGTCTGCCAGACACCACAAAGTAGCCTGAAAAATGGACTCTCTCCTTTCAAAAAATCAATCCCACGCAGATGACCAAACCATCAAGACAAAATAAAGAGATATGTTAATATGAATAATAAAAATATAATAAATCTGTATGAAACACATTACAGCAGTGATGCATAAAGTATTCCATTTCCACAAGATAGTAGGTGCCCCTTGGTTTCCATAAAGGTTGAGAAGAACTCTAAGCACAACAGAAGAGCTTTTGTAGTTATAAGCAATTTATTGGTTGGCTGGTCCATGTAATAACTGTTTATTACGGAACACATCAAGCACTCTGTAACCTTTGACAAATTATTTATAAGTGTTAATTAACGAAAATCATCTTTTTCTTAGCATGCTGCCAACATGATCAATCTGTTCTCAGTATCGTGAAAGACATATGCCCCCAATAGCCTCATTTGGCTTTCTTGGCAAGTGGGAATAGTTAGGAGTGAATAGGTCACATATGAAACACTGATTAGAAGGAAATGATTACCATATGAATTGGGTAATTGTACTGAAATACTGAGAGAAGGTGATCAGAACAGAATGTTCTGGAAACTCTGCCAGGTTTTTTTCCAGGCATTGCATTTAGTAGTATTGCACTGAAAGAAAGGAGAAAAAAGCCAATGGTCAATAGGCAGGGAAATGTCAAGCTTTACTCAAGGTACAGATGTTCTTCATTATGCAGGGTACATAAAATCTGAGAAAGAAACTCATTAGAAGAGTTGGGTAAATAATGGGTTGTCTGGTTTTGTGGTCAAGCAAAGCAGAAAATTTTTGAGGGTCTGGCATTTTTTTAGTTCTATTTTCTTGGAGAGAAGAAGAAAGATGCAGAGAAGGGGGCTAGGGAGAAAGGAAGCAAAAAAAAAAAAACAAACCACCAAACCAGAAAAGCTGATCTCTGATCTCTAATCAGTTTTATCTGGTAGCCATCGTACAAGGTATCCTCTCCAGAACAGCTGATGAGAGCAGAAAATTTTCAGGACTGAATGATAAGGGTATGTCTACAGTGTCAAATCTTTTAAGTTACACATCCTGAGACAGCTAGACATGAGTTTCCTCTTTGGAAGCTATGTAGTCATTAATCATGGAGCAGAAAAGCTTTGCTGATAACTGTCTGCCTCAGATGCTATTGGGTGCACCTTTTGTCTTTAAACTCAAACCTGAGAAAGCAAGAACACACCAACTGTTTCATAAATCTTCCTTAGCTGCCGTGTCAACTAGGTACTATTAAAAGATGATTTTAATACTTTCTTTTTATCAAGATACAGTAAACTTTGCTGGAAATATCTTGGTAGGTTAAGAACTTCTCTTACCTGTGCTTCTTCCCGCCTTTCTGCTTGGCAGTGCACTACACAGGCATCTCTGCTTCCCTCTTGTGTCAGGAAATAGTTTCGGTCTTCACAGTCCTCTGTAAGATCAAGATACAGTTGACTTTTATTGAGGAAAAAGTTAAATAGTACCTTATCAAGCTCTGCTGCCAAAGGGGTGACACTTGTTGTTAGAAGCTAATGAATCATGTGAAAAACATTCAGGAATATGATCTTTAGCTGAGAGGACTGAGATCCGCTTTTCAACACTGCTATATGTTACATTTGACTACTCCAATCACTTGCTGAATATTTGTAGCAGAGGGTACTCCCATTAGAGTCTTGTGTGTAGCTCAGGGCTACAAAAGTGTGTGTTTGGAGATTTTTATTAACCTATTTTGGGAGTTCCATATTACCACTGAAGACAGAATAATTGTGAAGAGTTTTGTGAGTTGCATCAAAGAGTTAAAATGCTGGATTCTCTCCAACTGTGGAATAGAGGCTCCATCACAGAAGTGTTTTGTGCCAAGAAAAGCAATTTAAAAATGAGTAATGAGGGTACACTGTTAACCATTACTCTTTAAAGATCTATTTTTCATTTTTAAAGTCTGCACAAGCCACAGACTATTTTTGGAGGTAACTCTCACTTTGGTCCCTCTTCAAAACCACAGAATATATATATTCTCACTTGGTAGGGAAAGGTGAATACCTTAAATCAAACATCTTGTGCATGACTTTCAGGGGAACTCATGACCAGGTTTTGAATAGTACATTTAGACTTGAGACCCAAGGTCCAACAGGATTCAACACTCAGTAATTAAGACCTGTTGAAAATCCAGCTACTTGGTGCCAACATGAGATTCTACCCATTGGAAATTTCTCTTCTGATAGGCACGTACCAATGCACTGTTTTTTCCAGGTTGAAATGAAATCAAATATGTCTATTAATTTGCACTTCCATAAATGCTTTTTTCCCTCATTAGATCATCTTAATGATAAGTTACTAGATGAGACAACTGTGACTGCTTTTTTTTTTTACTCAGTTACAGGACCAGCAGATGTCAGGATATAAATTAATGTAATGCTAGCCTGCTACTGAATTAAAATTGATTTTCAGGCAGACCAAAAATTAGCTGAAAGTCCATAAAATAGTCCACTGAGTTATACTTAATGTGCATAGGGGGAGAATTCCCACGGTCTTGCCAAGGAAATAGAGTTACGACTGCAAACCAGATGTGATGTTCCTCACTGGGACGACAGAGATTCAGAGAGTGAGACAAAGGCAAGATAAACAGATGAACAGTGCACAGTCACCCAAAGGGAAATTAGAGGTGTAGGACTTACGATACTTCTTTCTGCAAATGCATCACACACTGAAGTTCCTTTAAAATATAAGCTGGATTCAAATCCCTCGCAAATGAGATGTTGCTATGTCACCTGCTTTTAACAGCTTTCAACCCAGTGGCACCCCCAAACCAGATATAACCCTCAAACCTTGGTGGCATTGTGCAAACACAGAATAAACCCTAAATCCAGATGCACCCCACACCTGGCACCACTCACCAAATCTGGCAACACACAACTGACACAAACGGTAACCCTCCCAAACGCTGGAGTTTCCCCCCAAACTGGCAGCAGACACCACACCCAGGCACACCCTCAAAACCTGCTGGCAAGCTCCAAACCCACAAACGTTCCCAAGCCCAGGGACACATCTTAAACCTGTCAGTCTCACAAGTTCAGAAAGAACCCCCAGATACACCCCCGAACTAGGCACCTTCCCCCAGGCCAGGCAGCCCCCCCAAAACTGGCAGCACCTCCCAAAAGCTGGCAGCACTACCCAGCCCCAGTGAGCTGAGGCTGTGCCATGACCCAGGGAATGGAGGCTGGAGCATGGAAGGCGCTGCCAACCCTGAGGGAGAAGACAACCCCTCCCTTAACAGTTCCCTCGAGAAAGGCAGAGCAGGACGACTGACAAACGAGCGTGGGATCTCCCAGAGCAGACCAGCAGACTTTAATGTGCGGGGTGAGGGGGTTCAGCGCCGGGGGCTGGCACACGGCTGGCCCTGCGCTGCGTTCCCGGGCGGCTGTAGGGCTTTCTGGCCCGCCGTTCCTGCCGTAAGAGGTGCCGGATCCGTATGGGCCCAAACTGGGAGCAGTTGTCCCTCTTGATGGCAGCGGTGCCGTGGGAGCCTCTCAAGCTGGGGTTGTGCTGCACCATTGTGAAATGAAACAGGCTGATGGCGAGCACTGGGAGAGCCTCTGCCCCAGCAGTGCCGGGCTTTGGTTTCCTGATGCTCCTCTACCAACCCAGACAGAAAAGTGGCCCCAGAGCCCCTGCAACTACCCTGCTCCCCGAGCAGCCCAGGGCAAGCTCCTTCCTCCACAGCCCTCTCCTCAGATCACTGCAGCTCACACTGATGCCCAGTATCCTTTGATGCTGGCCGTGGTGATGATGCCACAGTGGCTGCCATGACATCACCACCGCCCAGCTGTGTGCGCTCCCTTCCCCCAGTTTGGGGAGGGAGCCCTTGTGTGTGTTGACAGGGCCCCTGTCGGTGGCAGGCATGTCATGGGAAGCACGGGAATGGGAGTGGGGCCAGCCGTGTGGGGAACATGGAGAGCACCGAGAGCAGGGGAGGATCTACCAAACAAGGGGGTGGGGACCTTGGCATGTGACAAGGACAGCACCAAGGCCACAGATGGGGACCTCACCGAGCCTGGAATTAGTGACAGCGTTAAAAATGAGCACTGGTTTTGGATTTGTGACCAAAGGAGCGCGGGTGCCACAGCACTGCCTGAGCCATGGATGAGCTGGGAGTGCACAGTGCTGAAGCCTGTTCTGCTCCTCAGCCCAGCACCAGTGAGCAGGCTGGGCACCAGACTGGCGAGAGGACAGAGCTGGACCAGCAGAGCCCCCTAACCAAAAGGATGTCTGCTCATGATGTCTGCTCAGCCTCACAACTGCTGCAGCTACTGCTCCCGGACCAGCAAAGCACGGGGTGGCTGGTTGTGAGCCTCTCTTTTTGCATCACTTGTTTGGTTCCGCTTTCTTTTCCATATTAAACCTATGAGGTTTTGCATTTTTACCTTTCTGACTGCATCCCCCTCCCCAGCATGCAGGAGAGCGAGTGGCTGCGAGGGTCTCAGCTGCCCACTGGGATCAGACCAGGACAGCACGGGATACGGGCACTGCTGGGCACAGGGTGCCATCGCGTTTGCTGCCTGCTGTGCCAAGAAGGGGAAGGGGGAGCAGGGGGACTCAAAATTCCACCCCAATATTCAAAGCTCAGTTTCAGGCTGCAGCACTGGGCGGCACCACCGGGCGGTGGCAGCTCCCACCAACCAGCGACCACAGTCACTGACCCCGCCTGGGCTTGAGGCCAGAACAACAGTACTGGAATACACTGCTGTATTTTATACACTCTTCTTTATACACTGGCGCTTTCAGCTGTTAGTAATGTACGGCTAAACCCAGCTTTGGCTTCCACTTCATGTAAGGGGCCTTATTTTTCAAACAAAAACTAGAGGTAACTTATGTCTCCTTAAATAACCCAGTAAATTAACAGCAAAAAAAAAAAAATCCCCTTATATTTAGATATTGGACAAGTCAAGGAAGAATAAAACAGGCAAAAGAAAACATCGAGCCCAGGGCTCTTTTTTTCAGGTAGATGATTTGACAGTTTTCTGTTCGCATCACAGTACAGAAAACCAAAACACAGATACATCAGTGTTTAAGTACTGTTGCAACAGGTTTGCAAATACCTGTTCTCAGGTGAAGGTTAGAATTAAAGCACAGCTGTAGTCAGGTCCTGAGTGCACTAAGGTTTTTAATTAACAATTACATCAACAATCAAATCAACAATAACCAACTACATTAACTGTTTAATTAAAAATTAAAAATACAATTCTTATCAGAGGAGAAAGGAACTTCTCTTCCAAACTATTCATCACTTTCTGTATCACTGTTTTCTGAGGAGTCAAACCATTCCTCACTTCCTGCAGCAGGGAAAGTCACTTTTCCAGCATCTAAAAGTAATTAACAAAGTGCAACATTTATAAACCAAGAAAATAAAGGAACTTCAGAACAAATATGTGCTAGTATTAAATGACCCTAACCTAGCAAAACACACTTTAGACTACAAACTAGACCAAAATACCCAAAAGTACTTCTGACTGCCTTTTATCTCTGCTATCTATTCTGACAGAAAAATGCTCTGCTGCCTCTAGGTTGCTGTTAGAGCTCCTTTCACCTCTTTCCAGATAATCTGAGCAACCTGGCAAGTGTCACATCTCCAAAATAAATGAGTATTTCAGAGAAAGGTGATGCAAAAACAACGATTCTCATTGTTTCATGTATTATAAACACAGACTCATTCAATCCTTACCAACTGAAAGAGAGCTTTCCTCTTCAGGCTCCTCCCAATGTTCAAAATCTAAAGACACGTGAATATTCTGTTGACAAAAACAGTTTGAAACATCTGCTCTGATGTACAACAAATACATTCAAAACATTCAATAACTCTCAAATGAATGTTCACCTTTTTCTTCAGTAATCTGCACCATAATCCCTGTTTTTCTTTTGCCAGAACAATCACAGCCTCTGCATCCTTAATCACACATGTGGACTTCTCTGCAAATACAGACTCTTGTAGCTCCAGGTCAGCCAAATAAAGTTTTTCTCCTGACCTAGCACTGCAATATACAAAAAGCTAAAAAAAATGAAATGCAAACTGATCGTGAAACACTTTTTTTGTTAGACTTAAGTTTCTTAAACCTACCTGAAAACCACCTTCTCTTTAGAGAACTCGCATTTAGTGTCAGCTGCACTCGGTATTTTTACCTTCAGTGTAACAGTCTCATTATCTTGAAACCACTTGATTTCTGGATGACAGCTGAAAGAAAGGTAGTTCAGTGGGATTGTCTTCCAAAAGAGAAACCCACTGAGGTCTAACCAGGCTGTCTCACACACAGACAGAGTTTTCCGATGAAGTCCCACACACTCAGCCAAGCGTCCCCGTCTGCAGGGGCACTGACACCAGCAGCAGTGCCAGACAAGCAAGTGACAGGACACCACTCAAGCTTCCTACAAAAGCACCACAGTGTCAAGTCTTTGGAGGAGACATACTCCATTGTTTGATACCCAAAAGAATCACACTCATTTCAGGATGACATCACAGCCTGGTCTTGAAATGCCAAAGGAAAAGTGGTTCTTGTAGCTTATTAAAGAGTTCTTCTAATTGTGTTCTGCAGCAAATACTGTGGTATGTGCTAGCAAGACTAATCTCTGAAAGACTAAACAAACTTTTCAGCTGACTACAGACACAAATACAGCCCTCTCTGGCAGTTCACATAAAAGCAAGATGGGAACAAATCAGTCTCCATTTTCTTACCATTGATGCCGATGCAGCACAGGATCTTCTGCTTCCTCTGTTTGAGCCACATTATCTGAAAAGACAACGTTCAGAAACATTTCTTATACCTATACTACAGAAACATGTATTTCCAGAATACCCCAGTAACATCATAAAGGTAACTTGCTAGCAATGAAATTACTACTGCAATACCATATCTGGCCTCTATAGTGGGTACTTCCTATCCTGAATGATTCCATAAAGTTAATACTTAACTGAAAATTTTAACTAACAAGAGTATTATAGCTGGTGTAAAAAAATAAAAATTAAAAAAAAAAAAAAAAAAAACAAAAAAACCCCACACCAAACATGCAGTTTTCGAGGTCAGGTAGAAGTTTACTGCAGTTTCAAGACACTATTTATTTGAAACCTCGAACATGCCATTGGGAAATTGATGGGGCTTTTGAGGGATGAAATAACTCACGCTGGTGTCACCACCACAGTTAGAAACACAGCATTAATGTGACTCTACCACACCAAAGGAAAAAAGCCTTCTAGGATAAGCAGTTCTAAATCTCACTTGACTTTTGTCTGCTGCAACTTTTACATCTCTCAGCCTTCACTGCTCCAAACTCATGTGCCAACTGCTTGCAGGTAATGCTGTGTCCCCTGCTATGCCTGAACACTTCTAAGCCTCTACTGACTGAATACCACATCCTTGACATTAAAAAGGAATGGGGGGGGGGAGAAAAAGGGCTATTTTCTGCCACCTCAAATCTCAGGAAAGAAAATAACCTCCCAGAGAACACCACTGTTATTCAAGCTGATATTTCAACAGATTTTAAGCACCTAACTTGAATTCAAGTTTGAAAACATTGGAAAATTACGAGAAGGTTTACCATATGGATAACTCTCAGAAGTATTACAGCTTTCAGGAGAATCTTCTTCTATTGACATATCCTGTGGACTGGACACCTTCTCAAGATCAGCTGTGTCCTCCTTTATGCTTCTGAGCATAAGAAAACACTGTTTTAAAAGAAAACTCACAAATTATACCAGTCAACTTTACATTACAGAAGCTGAGTCCCCCTTACTTAACCTGTAGCTTACTAAAAAAGCCTGCAATAAGTTCTGAATGTTTCAACAGGAGTATCAGGCTTAGTGAATCTGTAAAAAGTGATCCAAGCAGTGGCATTACACATATTTGAGATGGAGCCACGGCACACAGCACCACAATAAAGTTCGCTGGTCTCTGGCACTACATGCTTCTGTGACCATGTGGAGGTTCCCAACCTTCCCCTCCTGTTCACTAACAGCGTGAAAGAAGAAACAAATGCAAAAATGTTGTGCCTGAGGTAGCAGAAATCTCACTGCCTGAGAGTCCTCTGTAAGGAATAAAACCTGAAAAAAAAGCCTTCCGAGCATCAGCAGTGCAAACACTGTTCTCATACACCAAGTCTGAACAAGTATGGCAAAAGCCAAATCCTTTGGTTAAGATTAAAATCCAGCACAGGTCTAGACAGAAATTCTAGAGCCTCAATCTAAGATGGAAATGGAGTATGGAGGGGGTCATATTCCTCCTCTTGCTGATCAGTGAAGTCACAGAATCAATAGCTTAAATGAACCTGCTCAACCCTGAGACAGCACAGCCTGTGCTGGTATTCCAGGACCTTTCTTTTTTACCAAGCAATAGCTACTCTGGAAGAAAGTATTTGAGATTTCTTTCTTCCTTATAAATACTTTAAAACCCTTGACTGGTCAGACAGAAGTACTAAAATTTATTTTCAATGATAGCTCCCAGACTGAAGATTAAGTGGCCGCACTGGGGGCCATGCAGGGGCCAGAACAAAAAGGCTATAGATGTCTTGCTCAAACATTTTACATCAAGGGCCTAAGGATCCACAGCAGAGTGAGATGTGCCCTCCCACCATACACTGTATTTACTCAGTTCTAGAAGTTCACAGTTTACAAGGGGAAAAAAGTTCAGTGCTGCTTCTGCAGAACCCCCCCTGCAGCCACAGTCCTTAAATGTACAGCTCTAATCAATTCAAAGGAAACTGGCTACATTTTCCAGCTTGCACTCTGCAGTTGAATACACACAAACAACATGCTCGGCTGCTCTGACTCACACTGGGTACTGACTGGTAAGCATTCAAACCAGCCACTGACCAAAGTGAGTTGTTACAGAATCCATTTTTAATCATTAACTTCACTGTCTGCATCAAATTCTGGTGTAACATTTTCTACAACTGGAACTTTCTTTCTCTTGTGGTTATGTGGCTAAAGAACAGTTAGAGGGAAGCAGACACATTACAAACACAATTGTTTCTACGTTTAAATGAAGATCACAGTATTAATAACAACAATATTTAAAATTAAATAGTATTTTTTCCCTCAGAAAAAGATATGCTGAAAAAAAAAATCCGTGAACACTTACAAGTGCTCCAAGTTCTCTGCATTATTTGACACTTCCATGTGTCTGCACAGCTTCTGAATTTCTGCCAGATGTTCTGGATTGTCAGTTCCCAGACCGGTGGACAGAATCTCAGATCGAATGTTGTATTCATTGATCCACACCTTGACATTGGATAGACTGGAAACCCTGATCTTGAATTAAACACAACAAACAGAAACCACAGTTCTTAAATGGTCTCAACTCCAACTCAAAGCTGCTCTTTAAGTCCAACTTCAAGCACAGCCTTCTGGACTTACACCTGTAAGCAATTTGTTTTCTCTGATTTGCAAACAGGAACCCACCCGTGTTTAATTGATTTCCAAGTACCATCATCTTTTCCATCTGACTGTGGCTCAAGTACCTTGCAGCGTGTCCTGTCCAACAGAACGAGGGGGGCAATAAAGTAAACAATCCCAGCCCTGATCATGTAAGTGACACCAAAAATACACATCACATACTTGGAGTAACTGCGAGTCCCAAACAGGAAACTGCTGGGGAAAGGAGGGTGAGGAGCATAGTAAGAAAAACTGTGAAGAAAACCCAAAGCCTAGAAATTGGTGAAAGGTTGAGATATACCATATGAAAAGAAGCTATTACAGCGAATGACTTTCAGATCTCTTCCCACTCAATTTTTCATCTGACTCACTCTGCAAGACCAAGTCACCTGCTGGATGTTAACATATGTGAAACTGTAAAACAAGGAAAATTCAAGAAGAGTAGCCATTCTTCCTATTCTGGTCAAGAAAACGAAGGAGAAGAGCTTCAATATTTTTTAAATTTGCAAAAAAATTTACACTAACCAGCAAAGTAGCGCAAGAGCTGTAAGAGAGAGCAGACTCAGAAATATAAACAGAATAAACTAAATCTAGTTCAAGAGCTCTTGGATATCAGGAAACCATCTTGGAACATCCAAGTTTCATTCTTCCAGAGGGATGTGTGATGAACTGCAGAACTGATTTTACACGACAAACTCCTGAAAACTAGCACTGCCAAAATACACTTTTGTTACTAACTCTGTGGAATACTCTTGGACCGTGTCCAGATTGCTTCTGAGCACCTCCAGGGAGGGAGACTCTACAACCCCTGAGCAACCTGTTCCAGTGCTCAGACACCATCACAGCAAATTAACCAGCACCACTATGTGAGTATCACACAACACAAAATGACTACAGGGACAGACACAAGGAGAGAGAATAATGGGTGCTCTTGTTATAATGCAGCTAAGATACCAAGATTTCATAGTGCTGTCATTCTATACCTACCACTGGGTCAAGCCAAGCTGTCTTTCCCAAGGTATGGACTACTTTTGCATGATGTAGCCTTCCTTTAATTTTGCGACGAATGTGATCAGTCACCTAGGAAAAAACAAGGTGTCACTGCATTTGAGAGGTATCAACACCAACACAGCTTTACAACTACTTTAACTATAAAACTCACTATAATGAAACTATGTTCTGAGCTTAACAATGCAAAGGGTAGTCAATAAATTAATAACAGTTTTGAGTAAAACAGTGGAATACTCCACCTTAACTGTAGGTTAGAATAGTATTAGCCTTTAAGGAAGGAGCTTCCTGAATGGAAGAGCATTCAAACACAAGTCAATTTACAAAGGCTACCCTTCTGCTGGTTCCTCCCCCCAGATTCAAAAGCAGTTTCTGGTAGAAACCATTTAAATCACAGAGAAGAAAATCCAATGAATTTCACTGTATTATTCTGTAGGAAAACAAAAATGAAAATTGACTTCTTGGAAGCTGGCCCATTGGCAGATATTTAGTGGTAATACTAACGAAGCAGAAATTTGGTACCTAAGTTTACAGTTTGTAACTGTTTCCTCATAGAAAGTAACATAGAGAGAGAAGGTAAAGAACATAAAGGAAATAGCATACAAAACCTGCTCACTAGTACCTTTGGGTTCCATTCCATTTCGTTATCAATGGGTTTTACTCTACAAACTATGAATTCCACAGCCTGAGGTGGCAGACTCTGAAACCTTGCAGGTAAGTGAAGCAGCTGATTGCTATTGACTTGACTTGTTCTGCCTTCATCTATATATTTAATTGTGACCTTACAGACAAAATTTTCTTCCTCTTTTGCTGGAATGTCTACCACCTGAACCCTTCATTTAGTAGGAAAAGAAACACAGAATTATTATTCATGTAACCAGTTGTAAAAGGATTTTTAAATCTCTCATTTTCAAAATGGCATTTTCACAGCACTCTAGCTAGGGGGCTGCAGGGGGGGATCATCCTGTTTGCCATTCACCAATTAGGGAGTGAGAGCTTCTGGAAGGCATGATTTGAACAGCAGTGACTTTTTTGCTCCTTTTAGGACTGACTTTTTTCTTTTTTAACAGAACAGTCAAATTTTTAAAAAGCTTTGTATAAAAACACGCACATGAATTAAGGAAAAAGCCAACAAAATTTCACCTGTGGAAAAGGGCTCCATCACATAACCCATAAAACGCTGACTTCTCCACGGTGTCTACAAAATTCCTGTGTCCTGGTACCTCAAAATAATTCTGCATTTCTTCAGCAAGAATTGTGTATTGGTCATTTTCCTTCTCCACTATTCGGCCAAAGTAGTTTGTTGCATGTACAATGTGGAGAGGCAGAATCTGAAAGGATCAAACATATTAAGCAGAAGGGAGGGCTGGAGGATTCCTTAAATCAATGTAAGCCTTTACACCCAGGATCACCTACCTCTTTCCAGCCCCAAAAGGTGCCAGATGCTGCTGTATGCACGTACTTCAGAAGATGAGTTATTGTTATTATTCCTAATCCTAAGTGCCCATAGTTCAGTGGACAGGGATTTATGGAGCAAGAACTGTTAGGTCTCAGCTCATAATATTCCTCTGCAGTGACCACCAGTGAACTCTGCCAAGGCTACTCACCAAGCCATTCCACACCATTCCAACTCAACTCTAAGTGCTCTCCAGTCTTACAGGGAGTTTTAGAAAAACTGATTACTCTTTTTGCATTAAAATGACTTAAATGAAAGACTACGAATGTTTGCACGAACATGTCAGTTAAGAAAAAAATCCTCACTTCCAAAAATACATCTGTCACCCTCCATTTTAACTTCCCTTCACTTCCAAAGATTACTTTGTGTTTCCTCTACAAGAAATGTAACTGATATTTCTGTAAACCTTCATCTTTGTTACTTTTGGTATAAGGTCTCAATTTATAAAGGGAAAGAATAAGCAGAATACAAGTCGTCTTCCCACGGAACTTCCCATGAATCTTCAAAGTAGAAAAAAATCCTGAGGTAAGCTCAGAATCACTTGCAAAACAGTTTCAGTTCAAGCTAAGGACACAAGGAAAATCTGGCACACTTATTTAGGCAAGGGAAAAGGGGAAGAAGATGAAAAATAACAAATAACCAAGACAAATGGTGTACATACTACAATAAGATTAATGGAATTAAAAAAAAAAAAAAAAAAGGAAGTAACATGCTAAGTAGCTGTTTAAGACCTGTCCTCTTGGTACTCAAACCCAAGGAAAACTCTCACTTACCATCACACGTTCAGGTGTTTTCATAATTTCATCTGGGATATTCTGGGCCATGTCTATGGATACATTAATTTGGTGCCGATCTGGACATGCTGTTCTATTCCTACATTAAAAAACACCACAGGTTTAAAAAAAAGCTCTTTGTTTTGAGTTGTAAACTATTTCTGCGTGACTTGTAACAGGCAACATGAAAAAAAAACAACAAAGAAAAAAAATCATGAGCAAAACCTGTTTCAGATAAATTCATCAAGGAATCAGCAGCAGTTGTCATTCAGAGCACAAAAACTTGACATCTCCTTACCTGCAAATCCCAAATGTTTTAAGAGAGGCACACAGGGGCTGTGAAAGTTTTTCACCTTCTTCAGATTCCAGCACCCTGGCAGCCAAATCATGCAGCTGTTGTGGAATTTCAGCTTCTGCATGCTTCAGATAGCCCAGAATCTCAGGTGCATGACATGGAGTGTTCTCTGTCAGCAGAATGACCGATTTGGCATTTGTATGTTCCTGATCTACAGAAGAATCCTAAAAGTCATAAGAAAATGTTTTTGAAAGCATCCATGTATCCACCACTAATAATCCAATGCGGCATTAACCCATTAAAGGTTCACTCAAACCTTTCTCAGAGTGCAGAAGTTGTCAGTCATGCTCTGTAGGCGCTGTCCAAAGATTCTTAGGGAAGGGAAACTGAAATGGATCACACAAGTTGCATCTGTAATTCCCAAAGGTTCCAGGCAGTCATCTGTTAAAACTAAACACATGTTTCACAAGGACATGAAAACTTCAGACATGAGAAGTATCACATCACGTCAATAATGGCCAATTTCCTTCTCCCCTTCCACTGACTGGAAAATGAAGGAAAAAGGTCTTTTCCCAATGTATTTCCCCAGGGCATTAAATTTTTCCAATCAATAAATTCCATCAGCATATGGCAGACACCATTTCTTGCCAAGCTCTAGTAATCTGGCATAATTCTGTATCTCCTGTCAGCGCCACAGAACACACAGAACCGAGCACAGCCAAGTACTTCACAGGAGTAAGACACAACACACTTAAAATACTACAGGAATGCTCACAGTTCTGTATGAACCTACAAAGCAGAGAGAAGTCCACCTTCTTGCTTTCAATGTATAAGATGGAAAACAAATTAAGCTTGAAACTGGATAAAAGCCTTTGTTACTGCAAAAAAACTTACAGAAAGTTCTACTGAAACTTATGCGAAATTGTTACAATATAACTTTTTCTTCAAACTTAAAGTCTCCTCTGTAGTGGAGACAATTGTGGTATTATGGTAAATCTTTGAAAACACTTATAATTATTAACTAATACAGGGACAACAGTAACAGGGGAAAAAGAAAACAAGAAACACCAGCTGTAGCACTAAGAAGTAAATTACTGAAAAGAGTTCACAGGGATCTGCTCCAGTGAAGTGATGAGATAAGATCTACACTAAGTACTTATACTGAAGTTAACTCAGCATGAAGACACAACCCCAATTAGACAGAAAGAGAATCCTCACCCAACACAACAGGAGTGCCAGAACTGTGCATTTTTCTCCACCTCTCTGAGACACAACTGACATTACACTTGCTCTCTTTATGTTTCTTCAAGGTAACTATTGAGTTGCTCTTCAGTGCCTGGACAAAGTCAAAAGTTACACATTTCTCCAATGCAACAGTAGCATCTCTAATCAACTCTAACAAGCACTGTCTCTTACTAGAATCCAGCACACTTCAGATACTGCAAACGACACATATGGCAGGAGTTAAAGAAATTTAGGTTCCTTATATAAAAAAAAAGGCAATTAAGTTCCTCAATTTCCTTTACAAAAAGAAAACTAAAATCTCAGGTTCCCATGGATTAATGGATCAGACAGATGTTTAAGAAAGTACAAGTTTCATTTCAAGCTTTTCCCACCATTAACGTGTCCTCTGTGAGTCGATCCCATCATCTAACAACAGGCAGACTCACCTTTCAGTCTCTGAGAACAAGCACTCTTAAAGTTCCCCCTTGGAATCTAGGCCAGGTAGAATACTTGAAGTTGGTGTACGCAAGGATTACTATGAACAGATTCAACTCTACTTTTAGTATCAACAAGCACTCCTTAAGTGTTGGCAGGTAAGCAATTCTGATACGCTTGAAGAAATGAACCCTCAAGTATTCAAGGAAAACATGTCAGATAGTCACAAGCCCAAACCAGATTTGCTTCTATTAACAATCACCAAAAACCAAACATTCCAGATACACTAATGTTTGCATAAGAAACTTTCAAGTAGCACGGGATCTATGCCAGCTTCTCCTGGAAAAAAGTCAATCTGATTCAACTCAAAGTTCCAATCTGACAGGCAGAATGCAGGTAAGAATTCAGGAATGAATTAGCTTTTTTTTTTTTCACTAGCAGGGCAGCCTAGAGTTACTTTTAGCAGAAATAATTCCAAATTCACAGTCCTCCTTTATTCTCAGAAGTTAAGGTATTTTTGTTTAACTTCACTATTAAAAAACCCCATCTATGTAAGTTTAAATACTTTCTTACCTTATAAATCATCTCTACTTCATTTACTGAGTCAGTGAATATCAGCACCTTCTGAAGATTCCTGTGGGTAAAATCCAGTATTTTGAGTAATTCGGCAATTTTGCTGCTGTTCATGCAAGGCTGCACAACCTAGAGACAGAGCAAAACAGAGGGCTGGTAATTCATGTCACCCAGACATATTTCACCATATAATTCTTCTTTTTAATAACCCTTAAGCTTTATTCTATAATACCAAATAGAATGTAGTACATGGCAGCTCTGGTAAGTGGCGGGTCTTCCACTGAACCTACAGGAGATAAACTCTCAGAATGCTTGCAGTCAGCACAGCTTCCAGAAGCATAATTAAAATCCATCACATCAAAATTCCACACTAAGATTTTACATCAGTTTGAATTGATTTACCAGTTTAAGTTTGGAATTCTCAAGCACCACTACAAACACAAAAGGAAGGGAAAATGGGGCAAGATTATTTACTACAGCATGTAGTGACAAGACAAGAAGGAATGGCTTCAAATTGAAAGAAAATAGGTTTAGATTGGATATTAGCAAGAAACTCTTCTCTGTGAGGGTGGTCAGGCCCTGGCACAGGTTGCCCAGAGAAGCTGTGGCTGCCCCTGGATCCCTGGAAGTGTCCAAG
>JAWMRA010000020.1:4663745-4740639 GCA_035584735.1 Pseudotriccus pelzelni
GGTTGCCCAGAGAAGCTGTGGCTGCCCCTGGATCCCTGGAAGTGTCCAAGGCCAGGCTGGACGGGGCTTGGAGCAACGTGGGAGACTGGAAGGTGTCCCTGCCCATGGCAGGGGGTGGAATGAGATGATCTTCAAAGTCCCAACTCAAATCCTTCTATGATTCTACAAAAAGCTTCACACTCCCAAAGCATTCTGCACCACTGCAATACGCCTAATAACAAATAAATCCACACACCAGCATGTTCTGTTCTGCTAAATCATTAAGACTTCTCCCAAAAACTCATGGTTTTTCAGTTTCCTGTCACGCTCGAGAATTGCTAGTCTTGGAGATTTCCCAGCATTTTAAATCCCCCCAAAATATTCCATTTTGAGATACAGAAAAATTCAAATTACACTTAAACCATTTTGTATTATCCTTAAGAGCTACACCACACTGACTGGAAATTAGGTGAGAGGACACCTAAGAACATGTAACAGGCTTTCTGGAAATTTGAGGTCAGAAGTTCAGTATTGTGTGGCACAGAGCAACAAAACAGGTATTTTACTGTGTCTACCTTGGCACAGCTTACCTTGTAGTTTTGCCACTCACAGTTAACAACTGCAAGAACATTCTGGTAACACTTTGATCGCAAACTATACTGTTTGCAAATACTTCACATCAAATTTAGACTCATTTGCACTAACCATGAAATATTCGAGGGACTATCCTCACCTTAGTCCTATAAGAGAACTTCAGCTCATTCAGGGAGTCCCTCGCAAAGGACTTGAACAGCCACTTCAGCTCACACATGGGAGATGTGCCTCAGCAGCCCGAGCTACACACCTGCAGCTCCACCTGCTTCCAGCAAACCATCCGCAGCCACACACACAAGCAGGGACGTCATTCCCAAATCTTTACCTGTTGCACATTCCCGCAGATGGCAGCTTCTTTGACAACTGTTATCACAATGTAAGGATCATTCATGAACTCCTCCATCAAGGGTGGGATGTGTTTGTTCCACTGAGTTCCCACAGCAATGATCTGATGCGGTGGATTCCCCCACACTCGAGCAGTGGCCTTCCTGTAACAGTCTAGTATAGTAAACACCTACAGAGAAAAAAGGGGGTTTGTCTCCTCTCATCCTATTCCAGGGAACATGTGACAGCATGGAATAGTAACACTGAGCACATGGATTTTCCAGCCACAAAAGCACTATCACAGCACACCACAAATTTCACATCCCCAAAGGAAGTGTTTGCTATGTACATTTTTATCCTATTCTTTAAATGACTTCTGAAGGAAGAGAAGTGACAGGACAACATGAAGTAGCAGCATGTGCATGTACATAGACTGTAATGCAGGATTCTGCCCAAAGATTGAAAACTCAGGAAAAGGATTTGTTCAAACCTACAAAGTGCTAAGGCTACACAAAGTAGATCCAAGAGGCCAGAGGCACTCAGCAAAAATTAGGAGGTAACCATAAGACAAATCCAACCTGCCAATACAGTAATTTACAAATAAAAAAATTAAAAGAAGTCCAACTGTGGAACAACATTAGGATGACCAAGAGCTTTGATTAAAGTAAAAAAAACCAACCAACCAACCAAACAAAACCACAAAAAACACTGCCACCTAACAGGGAAAGTCAGATTCAGTACATCAGAGCTCACATCTTCCAGTGTTATTTCCCCTCAGTATGTGCCACCGTTTCAGACGTGCACAACTGGAACAGCATTTTACCAACTTAATGTATAAGCCATTACCTGTTCAGTGGTGTCAGACAACAGCACCTCGATCTCATCAAGGACAAGATGACAAAGTCTACACAATAACCAATTCTTCTGTTCCAGCAGTCTCAGAAGGCTGTGTGGTGTAGTCACTAATACTTCACCTACCAGCCAGAAGAAAAAACTTAATATTATTTCAAGTTGTAAGTTAATATTATTAAGACACCAAAGAATACAGTAGCTTTATTAAAAAGGCCACACTTGCATTTCAAATGCAACGTCTTGAAGCTGGGGAGTTTTCTGTTGTTTGGTTTTGTTTTTTGTTTATTTGTTGTTATTATGTTGTTGTTTAAGTAGAGAACATTCAACTCCATTTTCTGACTCCTGGTCACCAGTTGTTTTAAGTTTCCTTGTATTTTTCTACTCCTGCATGTCTTCCAAGACTTGAGTGGGCAAGGCTCTGAGATTTTGGAATCAAGTGAAATGTCTGAAAGCTAACAAGTTCACAAAGCAGCATGCCGTTCACTTTCCAATAAGGTGCTGAAACAGAGATAACTTCAGAACCAAAAAGCCAGAAGGGAAATAATTAAATATGTGCAAGAGCAACTTTACAAATGCTCAGTTTCAAAAGTGCAATAAAGCACACACTGTAGCTTAGGTATCTACACATGGGTGTGCATGTGTACCTATATATATAAATAAAACCACACCAATTCTCATCAGTGCAAATACACCAACAGCTCCACTACTAAAAGACCTGGATTCATCCACCAGGCTCAAACCTGAATGATGGATGAAAGAACACAAACTGCTGAAATGGAAAGTCTTACGTAACGCTTCATAGTTTTATCCATAGTTCTTGTTCCCTTGGCACAAGAAAAGCCACTTTTCAAAATGCAGTTATCAACCAAGGGTTAACAAAGGGACTAAACTAGATTAATGAACTGAAATGTTCTAACTACATACACTTAAGCAGGGCAAGTCTCTCTACAGCTTTTTTATTACTTCCATGTTGTTTCTCCATGGAGCACCCTCTGCATACTACTGAGTTATATGCAAAAAGTACCAAACATTTATTGCATTAACAAGTTCTAAACCGCCATTTAAACAAACAAACCCCCCTTCACTTTACAGAACCAAAAACTCACGAAGCAGAAATTGCTTCTTTCACATGTTCCTGCAATTAAGGCAGCCCACATTGCCTTCAAGCACAAACATGACAGAACGTATTCTTACAGCCTCGGGTTTCCATATGGCTGGCTGCTTCCTTGTTCTGCTCAAGGGTTATCAACACTGCATGAAGGTCTCCGCAGCCTTTCTTGTACGTTTTCAGTAGGTCGAAAACAAGTTGTGCCTTCTTCCATCCGGGACATACAATCAGTGCTAGTGGCTAAATACACAGGTAGAAAAAAATTTGACACCACAGTACTAGACAGAAGTAAAGAAGCTCAAGAATTGTACTATTTCAGGATTTAGGGCAAAGCCACAATCTACAACACAGCCTTTAAGTACTTCAAAACTGAGGCTTCCAGTACTATAACATGTCCTGAATGCAGACATTACACACCCAAAGGGATGCACGCAACAGTAAAAGGTCCAAAAATTTAACAGAAGCAGGAGCATCTTGTCCCACTTGTTTTACTGGGCCATTTGCAGAGGTACCTTATAAACTCAACAATTCTGTTTCTGTGATCTAATACAAGTTAGAAAATGAATTACCTGTTTTAAATACTATAATACCCATTTTAATTTAATGATTACATACCACTCCTACAGAAACAAAGCTTTATCACAAATTGAAGTGCCAGGATATGAACCACTTGTTAGGGATTACTTGATAAATAAGTCTGGGACTCCCCCATTCACCCAGTCCACCTCTGTAAGTGTCTAAGCAGAGGCCTTACAGACACTGGCAGGTATCATGAAGGTACACTGAGATCACATTCCAAACATTCACTGGTTTTCTGATCATTATTCTACAGTTGCACTTTACAGGAGTAACAGGTTTTCTGTTCCAATATATACATACTCCACTTGTGCGTGGCAAGGCTTGGCAGGCACTTTTCAGCTGCAAAAATGTAAGAACTGGTGGAATATATAACAGAGGATCATTTCCCTGGTGGGAGATGGCAACAACATCATATCCCCAAGCTACTGGTGGCCAACAGTAAGACTCTGTGAAGTTAGGGCCTGAAAATTTGTTCTGAGCAAGCTCCTGCAGAAAAAGAAATTAAGAGTTCCACATGAAAACTGTGTACTTAAACACTCACAAAACATGACAAAACACAACACTGAGTGACTTAAAAGCTTTTGACCCACTAGAGACTACATGTCCCTAGCAGGTAATACGAAAAAAGTTCTTCTGGCATGAGTTGTTAAATCATTGTATTAAAATTCAAATCCCAGGACTTGTAGCAGTGGTTGATAATACAGAAGAAATGTGTACAACTCTTACAGCATCTCTCTGAAGCTTCATTTATTCAACCACATGAACAACCTCCTACACATTCCTCGACCAATCTGAGGTATTACTGTAATATTTAGTATATAAAGTTAAGGTACGATACTGGTCTTAAAAAAGATAATCAGTGTAACATCATGGTGTTAGCAGTACCTTTTTCAGAGCATCAGAAAGTGGTGCTGTTTTCAAAACTGATGATGGCTCAATATTCTTGCTAAGGAACACAAAGTTTTTTCCTTCCCCAAGATTTTGAAAACTCTGAGACTAAAGACAAATAGATGATGAAGGCAATACTTAACAAAAGGGGTTTAGCTTACATTCAACTCAAAAGCACTCTCTGTATTTTAAAAATGGTATTTTGATGAAAATGAGACACATAAAATTGTAAATACACTTTAAATATGATTCATGCACACTGATACGTTACATAGACTAATGACGAGACAAATATTCATTATTACTAGCTCTTAAAGAAAGGTTTTTCAAGAGGATCTTAACACAACCATGTAAACCCCTCAAGAGCAGCAGTGGATGTTCTGTGTACAGCTGGCACTCGGCCCCATCCCCAAGGACACGAGGAGCCTGAGGCAGGGACTGTAGGACAACACAGATGGCAATTTCTCTCTGTCGCTCCTTCCCTCTCACTTTTTTGCTCCAGTGTGGGCCCTCTACAGACTGCAGTCCCTTCAGGATCACCTGCATGGAGCTCCCACTGCGCCTCTGACCTTGGCATTACCTCTGTTCCTCACCTTTCTCTTTTCTTGTTCCCACCCCTGCATTTTTTGCCCCATCTTACATTCACAGAGAGTCCCCAGACTGGCTGGCTGTCTCAGCTTTGGCCTGCACTGGGTTTTGTTGCTGATGCAGCCCCTGACCTCCTCCCACAAAGGCCACCCCTGCAGACCTGACACTACCAAAACCAGAACATCTGCATGAGAGAAGTTAAATGACAGATGATGCTTGAATTACCCGCTGGTCATTTTCACCCACGTGCCTCTGAATGGCATCAGAATTGAAGAACTGGGGAAGCCTGAGAAACACACAAGTATCAAATCCAACATAAATATAAAACATCGTTTATAAATACCACCACTAATTCCAAAACGTCATGAAACAATGCAAAGTATTTCTAAGGTATTATCTATGCCATTGAGAAAACCACTTGAACATGGAAGAAATCAAAAGTCACCCCTTTGAAAAAGAACCCACAGCGAAAATAATCCTACAGGACTTTGTTCAAAGGTAACTGGTAGGTTCCTTGACTTTAGAAGAAAAATAGACTGGGCTGCAGGAAAAAGGGTTTTTAAAAGTTTCAAAACATGAAACAATCGATCTTTACATCAGTTAGAAACTGAGATGGAAAACACTCCTGGGTCTTAACCCATATGCATCAACTGGGGTGCAGCACAGTAGAAGTATTGCACAAATAAGTTCGTAGTCATTTTTCATTAAGTTTTAGAATTTTACATATCACACTAAGAACAAAACAAAGCAAGTTAACACATTCAGTGTGCAGAAAAATATTTACCCATCATATTCTTGTTGTTAAGCTACTGATTAGAAAGAACTGCTATTTTTCTTGTAGTCCGGGTAACCATAAGCAGCTTTAAATTCCCTCCTACCCCACAAGCATGTGTATGCACCTTCCCTTACACTCCCACCCTTCAGCTGCCTAAGACCAGTAACTGGAACCAGATTACAGCTCCCAGTTATCTGATTCCATAATCACTTAAAATAATTAACATGCTGCACCATACCTGTCTGTTTGAACTGCTTTATTTTCCTTCAAAGGCAAACCTGGAGTTGCGTTGACCATCTAGCAAGAAAACACATTTTAACACTGAAATACTGTTGAAAAGCAACATTTAAAATACAGATCTGCGTTACACTGAATGACCACAGTGTTCCTAGTCTGGCCTATGTATGTTTCATTTAGTTTGTATTTCACTATTTAATACAAAATACAATACTTACAGGCAGAGCATTTTCATTTACAGCTCGGCTTGGCCTTTGGGATGTCTCTTCAAGAACAGAACCAAAACCAGGCAGACCTAGAAAGGTAAGTAAAATATGAAGATGCACATTTTTTATTACCTAAACACATAAAAAGCCAGTATTTTTATTTACATGGGTTGCCAGTGACCTGTTTAGTTGCTTGTATCATTTCCTAACAGCAAAACCAACAACAAATAGTTGTCTTTATGTAAAGATAAATACACAGGTGAACTGACTGAAGAAGGGGAGGGGATGGAAGGTTCCATATATTTATAACGGCATGAATCACAATGACACAAGTCATTGTAAACATTCCTTTCAGAAGTAACTCTGTTCAAATAAATCCCTCCAAACAACCCAGTAACACATCACTGATCAATGCCACAAGAAGTATCAGTGACACCTAATGCTACTGCCATATCAGCAAGCACCTGTGTGATCACCTCGGCCTCCCTTTGCCTTATACAGCACAAAAAGGGCCTCAGAGTGAGGCAGAAGGTTCTCTGCTCTATCATTGTTTCCCCACACACAGTTCCCACCTGTTTCAGGATGTGGTGACACCTTCTCCCCAAATGCCAGTTTTGCCCTGGGGACAAACGTAGGACCCACAAACTCCACTGGAACACACTCAGCATTTAGTGATGCTTTCATGTCTGAATCATCTGCAGAACCCTCTGCATTCCCTCTGGGTTCCTCATAACGAGCAAAGCACTTTGTGACCAGATCATCATTAACACATATCTGTAAAACAACAAACTTTACCGATCACTGTCAGCAAACAATAAGCTACACCCCTACATACTTGTTTAGAATTTATCTGAAGCTTTAAATAACAGCAGTAATTTTATAAATTACAAAACATCTCAAAGAAACCAAGCAAACAAAACTCCAGACACAAGGAATGCTAGCAAATGCTTTCTAAACAATATTAACTCCAGAAAAGGAAAGTCAGTCCTATCTTCCTGCATGTTCTGTGAGTTTCGTGCTTCTGGCCAAAATTCTGCACTGAATTAACTTTTTCTATGAGCCCTACAAAACTAAAAGAACTCTCTAATTCAATCTAGCTGGTTTATTTCTTTTGGATGCAGCACGTATCAAAATCTAGCACATATAAAATAATATTAACCTAAAACTTCTTGTATCTACCATACAGCTGCTTAAGTCTGGCAGCAGCTACAGCAGAGATTTGGCACAAGTTGCACATTTTGGCAAGTGGAAGTAGATTGTGGGTTTTTTCCCTACATACTTGAGGACTCTGTTGTATGCAAAAGCATGAAGTCCTAGTTATTTTTAGAATATTATGCAGCTGCCCTACTGAAACATCTTCAAATGTGATACCACAAAAAGGTGACATCACAAGAAGTGCACCAAATAATTCACACAGATGTCCACTTGAAGTACTGGCTGGATTTCACTTGTCAGTAACTTCCAAAAAAAGTTTCACATACAGAAAAATGCAATTTCTGCCTCCCTGAATTTCTCCAGAAGTCTACAACAAGCAGAACTACAATAAACCTGGAATAAGTTGATGATTTAGCATCTACTGTATCTGACAGAAACTCCCAAGTCATGTTTTCCAGTCTTAAACTAATAGCAAAGTGCATCAATATGTTTAGAGAAAAAACCAAAACACTTACCTTTTCATCTTTTATGGTCACAAAAAGAAACACCTGAAATACATTATCTTCTAGTGCCTGTACCATGGCTTTAACCTCAGTAGCCTCTAAATGTAATAATGAACACAAGAACAAGAAAAAAAATTAAACCCTTATAAAACTATCTTTACTTGTACTGTCCAAGACGGACAAAAATAGAGATCACAATTAAATGTAACCTATTCCTGCAGAGAAGCTACAGCAAATGTAATAACGTTTGTTATGTCACACAAATCAAACATGACAGGTAACAATAAACACTTACAAGTTCCAAAAAGGAAATTGCCCTTAGTCTTGGAAAAGGATTGAGAGCTGCAACAGACTAACGACATCTCGAAACAAACTGCTCTTAATTCTACACTGAAGTCTTGGTTTATCTTTTAGACTCTGACAATCTGGAGCACTACTGCGTGCTTTCCAACAGTGACATTTACTTTTTTGAAAGAAGCTGTACAGCTTTGTTAAGCATTTTATTCAAGCAAACACAGAGGATAGAAGTCCATTCCCAAATCCTAACATAGTTGTGTATGCACTCATGATGGACTAGCAATTGAAACAAGTATGGATTACTACTTATGGGACAGTCTGGGAATATCTGTTTTATTATTGCTCCCTACTAACCTTTACTTTGCACAGTGATATTTCGATGTGTATAGAGGGGAAGTGAAGTAAATAGCAAGAAGTGCTATGCTTCAGTGAAATTATCAGCCTAAAGACCTTCTCTTGCTGTCATAACTCATCCCCTCCTCCCCAAATACCTTCTGTGTGGGGTTTGGTATACTGGGAAGCAAGCAGGGAGGCAATTTTTCTGGTAGAAGCAAGTAAGCCAGTACAAAACCTCAGGAAACAGCTGCTTTTCTACTAAGACCAAAAGCTGTCTCATATCAAAAGGGAAGGCTTGATATGAAAAAAACTAGGACACCCACCTGAAACACCAAAGATGGGAAGGCAAAAGAACAAACTGGACAACAATACTATACGGAACTCAATGTATTTGTAAACAACTGTTACAAAGACATTCCTCTTCTGAGCTAGTGTTTACATCCTTGTCAAAAAACAATGGAATGGGTGAACTCCTACGCCAGGTGTTGCCACCTCTGTACACACCACCTCATGCGAGGTTTGATTAGCCTCACACTAAAGACACAGAAAGGCTCCAATGTTCAAAGCAAATGGTACACGAATGCTAAATGTGACATTTAGCCTGCCCAAGAGCCAGATACAATCTAGTCAACTACTAAAATTTATGCAGCCTGGAAGCCCACAGTACTCAAAATGCAGTTCCACAAACATCTGTGCTTTAGTCAGTCCATATAAAAAAATTACGCAGCCCATTTCTCTTCATGTTTAAGAATGTTATATGTTAAAAATAATCAAGTATACACAAATATAGTAAACTTGTGTCTATACACAAGTACTGTATTTCTCTAACAATTTTTCTTCCCCAAATAGAAGCATTTTTTACCTTTGAGAAGGTCTCGAAAATGCTGGATAGCAGCAGTATCCCATCTTTTGGCTGGCCTAGGAAAATAAACACAAGTTGTCCCACATCAAACATGAAAATGGTCATTTCAGAAAATTTCTCTGCAAGCACAAAGTTCTATTTTAAGATGTGCCAAGTCTTACAAGGTGCACCAATTACACATAAGCAGAATCTTACTATCAGAACATGACTTCAGTCTCAGTAATATTGTTTCAGCTCACCAATACAAGGAACCGAGCAAAACTAAATGACATTGCTTTGTCCAGGTATGATGGCCTAAATCCAACATAAGAAATAATGGAATCACAGATTCATTTAGACTGATCTTGCTGGTTTTTACCATTGCATCCAACCACTAACTCAGTAACGTCAAGTCCAGCACTAGCCCATGTCCCCAAGTGCTACATCTACACATATTTTAAATCCCTCCAGGGATGGTGACTCTGACAGTGCCCTGGGCAGCCCCGCCCGATCTTGAACAATCCTTTCACTGCTGAAATCTTCCTAAACCCAATCTAAACCTTCACTGGTGCAACCTGAGACCATTTCCTCTTGTCCTGTGGTTTGTTACTCAAAAGCAGAGCCTGGCCCCCACCTGGCTCCACCCTCTTGTCAGGGAGCTGTAGAGAGCAAGAAGTTTTCCAAGTCTGATTTCATGTTCTTCTTGAAACATAATACTTTCTAAAAAAAAAAATTCTTCACTAAAACTTTTTCTTAGAAATGTATGAATAGAATGTATTTATTAAACTCTACTCACCCTATTTTTGCAGTGTTTTCACGGAAGTCAAGACGCAATGTCACTGGCTTTGTGCAATACAGGCTACACTTCTTTGCTCTGTATGGGAGCTTTGTAAATATTCCCACTGGAACTCGAATGCTGAAAGTCAGAAGCAGAAATTACCAAATTTTACAGGGCAGATTTTGTTCTCCAGAAGTCACTGGTTTCAGACACATCCTCCTGTTATCCTGTATCTGACAACACAGTTCTTCCAGGAATTTGGCTCCCACGCTGGAACCCTTGTCTGCCGGAAGAGAAATGCCATCAGGACTGGTGAAGGGATTTACTTTGGATAGGAACACACATACTATTTACTTGGAATCTTTCTGATCCTTTGTCATTGCAGTTTCAAGTCTTCTTGATACTTATCTTATAAATATCTTCCTTTTTAACCCTCCCACTACCATACATACCATCTGGCACTGCATATTCCAGTTTGCAGATTTTAATTCTGTGCAAGAAACCAGGTGTAGTTAACAAGAAAATTCAATACACGCGCAAAAAAATTTGCATTTGTACTCATTTTCCTAAAAAAGAATTTATTCTTTACAAATGTACTGCCAGACAATTAATCCTGCCCTTTACACTTTGGTTAGAGATTTTTAATAATCAGCAAGACATTGCATACAGCAAGCTCTTAAGGTTCACATATTTATCACTTCTGTTCAATCTTTTAGTGTATTGTGAAAAAAGCAGTAAATCACGTATTTATTTGTAACTGAATGTATTTTAAACTTGGGGCATTGTCAATTGTTTTTAAATTGACTGTTGATGTGCTGGGAAACACTAACTTCAGAATTATTTTGAAGTATTTTATATAAGCTTTAATTCTGTGGACTACTACAAAAACTGATTTAAGTTTTTTGTACTCTAAGTTGCATATTTTAATAAAGAAACAAACTTTAAGAGCTGGAATAGATACCTCTAGAACAGATTTCTCAAGATTTTAGGAACAGAAGGTTTCCTAACGCCTTTCTCAAGAACTCGGAACCTGTGGAAACTCTTAGTAAACAATTAGAAAACTGCAGTGGGAAAACCCCCAGATCTCTGTTCAGATGTCAAAAGCTGTTAAAGAAAGTGAACCCCTGCTTCCATATATGGTTTGTAACTGAACCATATTTTTTAATACAGAGCTACTTACTAAAGGAGGAAAGAATAGTGTTAACCGGCAGTCATGCACTTCAGTCACAACAAACTGACATTATTTCTATTTTGAATCTTTAAAAAAACAAAGCTTAAGAGGGAAAGCATCTTTAAAAGTTCACAATTTAAGGACTGCTTTGAACACACATTTGCAAGAGCCTATCATCCAGCTAGCAGCTTCCGTGGACCCAACCCACACCTCAATTAATCCACAGCTCTGTCACTGTGAACCTAAGTAAGTGTTAATAGCATCTGTATCCATTAAGTAACAAGTACCTTACACAGATAAAAAACTGACACGTACTTGTCTGATTCAACCAAACTGTATTTGGCATAATCCACAAGGAAACATCTGAGCTGGTAATGAACCGTGTGGCTCTGCACTGACTGAAACACCGCCCTGCACCAGCACTTGAGCTCCTCACTGAAAACCACGTAAATCTGAGAAGAAAGAAGACAGCAGATTCCTGCAGATTGTCTGGATTACACTCAAAGGTCTTTCAGAGGCAAGAGCACAGTATTTATTACACAGCCCTCCACTGTCTTTGCAGAATGCAAGCATTACAGCGTGTGCGGTTATGAAGTTTACAGATGAAAACACACAACCCACAGAGATCCCATTATCTACTTTCCCACATAGCAATACAAACCCAAAAAACGCACGTATCTGTTACTTCACCTCAAACCAGTGCAAAGAACAAACTGTTTCTATGTGCACAACAGAGCAATGACTTTACCTGGCCTTCTTCTATCACCTCGGGTTTTAATTCCTTCACACATTTATGTCTGTCATAGAACTGATTCATTTGAGCATTCAGGTTTTTGTATGCCACTTCATAGACTAGGCCTGGCACACATTCTTTCACAGCAAGCCAAAAGCAATTTGGATCTTCAACCTGGGGCAAGAGAGAGAGAACAAGTACTATTAATTTCTGCTAAAATGATAAGATCCTTTGAAGAACATCTGAGCAGCAAATGTAAAAATAAAACTTCATACAAGACCACCTTGTTCGTACATCTCACTTCCAGAAAGTGACACGGAAATAAAGATCAGTCCTTCAGACTTCAAAAACACCAGCATACCTTTAATATCACAACATCCATGTTTATCCCCTGTGGCACATTCATCACCTCTGTAAAAGAACGGCAAACATTTGATTAACAATTTTTAGAGACACCATTTGTTTTACAGTGTATCTACAGAGCAGACACCTAAAGCACCTATGGATTTTTACTACCTATGTCAGGACTATTAATCTAGGCAACTGATTAAGGTTCAAACCAGCCTTCTTAATGAGGTGTTACGCTAAAGTATAATTAAGATTTGCCATCCCTTCCATTCAAAAGCCAACATACATAGTGCTGCTACAACCTACCTGCATGACCAAATGTACACCAAAGTGTAATATTTACGTGTTTTAAAAAAAAACCCAAACACAGCCGAACACAAAAGAGGAGTCCCAAACCTAGAGATTACAATGGAATAATTAAACTACCTGCAGACTGAAGTAACTTGCATTTCATTTTGGCACAAACCAGCATAACGCGGTATCATCCCCACAGTGTCTACCTTACATCCTAATTCGTACTGGAAATAAGTGGCTAATAAAATGTTTCAGGAAAATAAAATCAGGGCATTGGCCTTCCACTTCCAAAGCTATTGCTTAACAAGTCAGCACTAAGTTAAGGAGCAATACAGCTACCCTGCGGTCATAGCGAGCAACAAGCTCTGCTAAGTCACAGCAGTAATTATTCCCAGTTTAACAAGACAGTGGAACGGCCTGAACTATTTCGGAGGCTTTACCTAAGGACATCCGACACAAGCCCAGCTCCTGAGCTACACGCAGGTCTCTCAGCATTGCGCTATCATTGCTATATCCAACAATGAGATACATTGTCCTGCCTTAGACATTTGACACCTTTTTTTTTTTTTTTTTTTTTTTAGCAATAACAAGTGAGGGACAAAAATAACCTCAACTAATGTCTCAGGTGGATCAGTGTAAGCACAGTGAATGGCCCAACAAAACAGCGGGGAAGAAGCACAGCCACAGAAGAGGCCAGCGCTCCCAACGCATTCCCAGCAACATTCCCGCTTTGTTAAGAACTGAGCAGGAACACAAGTACCTACTCAAATCCCGCACCGACCACGCACAGCGGTTACCTTGTAAAAACGCTGGAAGCCGCTTCCCGCCGAACCCGCTGCCCTAACACCAACTGCGAGGGGCAAGGGGAGCCTCTCCCGCAATCCCGGAGCTCGCAAACCCTCCTGGACAAAAGGGACCACACGCTATCCCTGCGCTCCGCCCAGAAAAGGAGGCGCAGCGCGAGGAGCACGGGCACACGTGGCTGCTAAAACCCGAGCTTTCCTCCTCTTTACTCCGCTTTCCACAGCGTGACCCCTCGAGAACAGCCCCACCGAGCCTCAGTGTCCGGCACCGCGCTGTGCCAGCCCCGCCCGCACACCCAGGGAATCTTCCCGAGGGACCTTCCAGAAGCCTCTTCCCCCGCAGCCTCCCGCCCCCAGAGCCACCCCCGGCCGGGGGCGGGCTCGGCGCTCCCAAACGGCGCATTCCCGGCTCTTTAAGGGCGGGCACTGCCAAACCCCGCAGGAGTGCGCGCACCTCCGCCCTGCAAAGCACGCGGTGTGTAAAATGGGAAAGGGAATCCTTGTGATCACGCGTAAAAGCCTTTGTTATGGAGAAACAACTTTATAAAGTTCTACTGGAACCGATGGGTAATTAATACGGTAAATCTTTGGAGTTTATTTCAGGCTTAAAATCTCCTTTGTAGTGGAGACACTTGTGAAATAATGGTAATTCTTCAAAAATGATGGTAGGGGTTTGTTTGTTGGTTTTTGGTTTTTTTTTTTTTTCTGCAGGGACAACAGGAAAAAAAGGAAAGAAAAAAAGACCAGCTGTAGCACTGGAAGCAAGAATATGTATCCGTAAGGGAGAATAGAGGGATGGTGCTTGGGTGTTTAGGAATGGAATCAGGAGAGCTCAAGGCACAGCTAGAGCTGAATGTGGCAAGGGATGTGAATAATAATAATAATAGCTCCTAGAGGTGTGTTGATTACAAAAGGAGAACTTCAGCAAATGTCCACCCCCCACCCCCAATCCATCAGACAGGAGATCCAGTGGTAATCCCCATGGAAAAGGCTGACACGGTTTCTTTGACACTGGATGATTATTTTTGCCTCAGTTTCTGCTTGCAGTCACTCTTCCCACTTCTCTCAAGTGCCTGAACCTCAAGGTGGGGAAATAAAGTGCCTTCCCTTGTAGGAGAAGAGCAAGTTCAAAACCCTCTGAGAAACGTGAACACAGACAAGTCCTTGGGACATGATGAGATGCATCCCAGGATCCCGAGGGAAATCAGGAGCCTGGGTCCTAAACCACTCCCCACTGTATTTGCAAAGTCAGGGCAGTCAGGCAAAGACTCCAACGACTGGAAAAAAGGGAACATCCCACCCGGCCAGAATATTTGGAAGGAGGTATTGTACTACATAATATACATTATACAGTGCTCTGCTTCCCTTCGGTGTGTTCAGCAGAGGTTTACAAACCTCAACGATGCCTGCAACACGAACAACAATCTGGGCATGTTCTGAGACAGCAGACACACTTCCTTTTTCCAATCCAAATGAATACCACAAACCAATTTAATGAAAACGTTGCAAATTTTAATTGAAACACGGAACAAAAAGCTGGAACAAAGCTTTCTGAACAACTTTATTGACTAATCTGAAGTCATCGCTCATTCTTCTTCCAGATAAAGAATTTACATCACTGCTCCACTGACTCCACTTATTGCACGAAAAAAATGTAAATCCAACCAACCAAAAATCCAAACCAAAACATTAAGCAGCAGTCCTTCCTCAGAAGTTCTTAAATCTCAGATATATTTAGTAAAGCTGTTAAGAAGCAAAATGTGGGATGCTGGAATATGGAAGTGGGTGTTTCCAAGGAGGAGGATTATTCCCTTAAGTTGTGGACATCTTTTTGGAGCTAAAAAATTAAATTTTTCTATTTTTCAAATTGCTAGCAATTTGAAAATTAAAAAAATATAATGATAAAAATAATGCACTTGATCTGATAGAGGACTTTGTTTAAATTATCTCTACCTTTGGAAATTGTAAAGTTTTGTATAATTACCATTAGTAAAAAGAATTCAGGTGTATCAAATATAAAAATGAACTTTATAATATTCTTTTAAAAATTGTCTTTTAGCTCAAAAATCATTATATATATACACATACATACACTGCTTTTCACAAAAATGAAAGAGAGAATAGACTGGGAGATGTCAACAAATATGGAATGAGATTTCATTCAGTTGTAGATACACATTGCACTTATCTAACTTTCAGAAGCATAGTGAAAGGATTCTTCAACTCAAAACATTCTTGTTCTGAACAAAATATATACTTAAAATTTTCAGTGAGAGAAGGACCTTTGTGACCCAACAGTGGCACAGCTGTTTCAAAGACTCAGAGAATCAGGTACACATAAATCAGACAACACACACACACAGACAAAATGCTTTGGCAGGACAGAGGAATATTTTCCTGACTGTTTGGCAACAGTTAGAAAGCACCAAAACCACACTGAATACGTATGTAATCAAAAATATTCTAGATTTAAACCAAACACATATTACAGTTTGCTGTTGTAATCTGAACTATCACAGTTTATCATCACTGGATTAATATGCTTGTATTTTGCTTGAATATTAACATAGACAGCATAATTGTGGATGTTTTTTATTACTATCCTGTGAAATATACTGCCCTCTTTCATGAGCTCTTCAACCTTCTTATCTGTTGACATAACTGTTTTCTTTTCTCCTGTATAATCTGGATCTTCTGGATATAACTCATCTCCTGAGGGCGGAAAAAAAAAGTTTTAGTTACAGATTGCCAACTTTATTTTTCAGCTTTTTCATTGAGTGACACTGGCAATATTTTAATATTTAGCAGGACATGAAACTCACTGGAAATGTATTTTGCAATGCAAAAGTAAATTGCCTCTGAGCATCTTCAGATTTAAAAATAGAGCCATAAATTTCCAGAAGCATCTGTCAGTGAAACTGCTGTGCACATTTGAGGTGTTGACTTAAATGCTCCAGAGCTCCTGATAGTATTAATATGCTATAACTGCAGCCTGCGAAGATAGCAGTTTATATAACAGGTGGAAAACAGGACAAATGCTTTTTCAAGTCTACAAAGATAGGACTAAGAATAGAAGCTTTGTTTTGTTGATGAAAACAGTGCTTTGCCATATCAAGGCAAACTGCTCCTGTGCAAGACTCCTAATACACCCCAAATACAGAAAGCCTAGAGGTCAATTGTGACCAAAAAAAAGGAGAAAGCCTAACAAAAAGCAAAGTGAAAAAGCAGAAAATAATAAATAGTAAATGCAGCTTTTCTTAACACTGCTTGTACACGATTATGAGATGAGAGAGACTTAAGTAGGAGAGAGGGCAGGAGGAAGGTGGCAATGTATGGTTTTAGTGCAGTGCCCTGTCACTGCAGTTATGAGGACTGATAATGCAGCTGATAATGCTGATAATGCTTGAGTCCCTTGTCCTTACAAAGACAAATGGGTAACTGAAGTAAAAGAGAATTTCCACTGAAAAGGACTAAACAGGAGTTCTATTCCATCCTTCAGATTAAAAAAAACCCCTAGAATTTCTTCATAAATAAACCTTATGACAGCAGTGAGGCAATGGTATTATGAGTAAGTAAGAAATAACTGTGCTGTCTGTGACCTCCTGGCTCATCTCTGACAGCAGCCACTGTCACAACGGGAGCAAACAAGGAACCACACGGTAAAACTTGACTTAAAAGAGTATTTTCCTTACAGATGGTTTATGTCATGTGGCTTGAGATGCTGCATATTTAAGAGAACTGCCAGGTGTTCCCTTACCTGGCAGCAGCTGGATGGAGCCATTGGAAGCAGTCAGCATCACCGGCATCCAGCACTCACAGCCCTCCAGAGCTCGCTCAGAGCTGAACTTGTGCAACTCACTGAGGGAAGAGAAGTTGCAGAGCCTACAAAATTCATAGAACTGCGGCGGAGGAAACCATATTTCTTGAGACTTGAAGCGTTCAATGGCTTCTGGAGGTGATGACCACTGTAAGATGAAAATAAGCCTTGAAATAGTAGTTTCATCAGCAGATAGAAAGTCTGAGTAACCTGAAAAATCGTTATCAAGGAAGTCTTTACAGAAAAAGAGCTTGCAACATCTCCTGAACACAAACCCTCCATACATAAACTATACCAAAATAACAACCAAGCAATTTTAAAAACTGAAAAATGTAAGCCATCTATAGAAGTTACTCCTTTCTTTCCAATAAAAATAAGGTTTTATTTTACACACAGACATGTTTAGAAACCAGTATTTGTTTTAGGGGACTGACTAAAAGTTTACTGAAACCAATAGAAAACATTCAACTCAGTGCCACCAGAGGCTGCTATTGACGCTTTGAGAATTAAAATGTCTCTAAACATCTGCTTCTCACATGCATTGTTTTCAGAGCATGAACATGCAGCTATTCAAGCTTATTCTGCATGTTTAAACTATTGGTGATCTTGATTGCATCTCACATGGTGAATTTGGTAATATAAATGTGTTCATAAACATTTGGAGTACATTTATGCTGTCATTAGCAAAATTATAACAAACATGAACTCTTTTGAAGATGAGATCTCAGGTACTTCTAAATTTCTTTAGAAAATCTGTTAAAAATTACATATTGCAGCATCAGTGATACCAAAATCGTTAGGTAAGCTTTTACAGAATTGTCTGGTTTTTCATCTGCTTCTAACTTGCTATCAAACTTTTCAGAATTCTAGAAAAACTTAAGGACCCCAATGTACCTGACCATGAAAGAAGTTTCTTTATGAAGTTTGTTACTTTTATGCACTTAAGAAAAAAGTAAAACCCCCAAAGCTTCAGCATTTTTAATAGACTATTTCAACAAGTTTGTATATTACTTAAAATATTCCAAGTAACTCCAGAAGACAAAAATTACTAGCAGCTCTTGCAGCTCTGGAGTATACCTGTACATCCTACATGGATGTCTCCCAGCATACTGTGTTAAGGGCATGTGAGAACCCTCCCCTGCACCGCACGAATGAACGTATAAAAAGCGATGTTTGTCATCCACCTTTGAAAGAGACAGTAATTCAAGGTGAAAGTGATGTGACAGGACACGGATTCTGTGCCATAACATGTCAGAAAAAACGACCTTCACAGAACACCCTCTCGCAGCAGCTGCTCCAGCCGCACCTCTGGTGAGCAGGCAGTGGCAGCTCCAGGGGTGCAGGGAGAGGGTCCCCTCCCTTCCCTCGCCTCACGTCTTAAGGGCGAGTTATCAGGACGGCTTTGAGGGACTGTTCGATCTGTCCTGTGAGCAGCCCTGACGGACCTGAGGGGCTCAGCCTGGAGAAAAAGAGGCTCAGGGGGGACCTTCTCGCTCTTTCCAACCCCTGACAGGAGGGGGAAGCCGGGGGGTCGGGCTCTGCTCCCAGGGAACTCGAAGCAACAGGACAAGAGTCTCTGGCTGCGCCAGGGGAAGTCTGGGTTGGCCTTTTGGAAAAATTTCTTCACAGAAGGGGTAATAAAACATTGGAATGAGCTGCCCAGGGAGCGGTGGAGTCGCCGTCCCTGGAGGTGTTCAGGAAGATCAGATGCAGCAGATGCCAAGGTCGAGCTGACACGGTGGGATTCTGACTTAGTGATCTCAGAGATCTTTTCCAGCCTAACTGACTCTGTGATCCTGGGGACAGGAGAGCCCGTGCCCATCGGAACACCCTGCCCGGCCGGCCCGTGCGGCATCCCAGGCATCCTCATCCCCTTACCAGCACGGCCGTCACCTCCTGGTCGTCCTGCGAGGCGTGGGGCGGCCGCTCCTCCAGGCAGCACAGGTAGAACGCCGTGTCATAGCGGCGGCTGCCGCGGCCCACGGGCGTCAGCCAGTTGCTCCACTCGTGCAGCGCCCAGATGTTGGGGGCGCAGCCCAGGTGCCGGCACAGCTGCAGGAAGCAGGACGGGTCCTCCTGCACCCGGCGCCGCCACCGCCCCAGCTCGGCGGCGGGCGGCAGGCGCTCGGCGGGCAGCGGCGGGGCCGGCCCGCGGCCCGGCACCAGCAGCAGGATCCCCGCCTCTTCGAAGGTCTCCCGGAGAGCGCAGATGCGGAAGGCGACTTCCCCCGGCAGCGGCGAGCCCAGGCGCTCCCGGTCGGTGGCGAACAGCGGGGCGCGGCCCCCGCCGGGCGGCGGCGGCTTCACGGCGCCCATCCCGCAGCGCGGCGCGGCGGGCAGCACCGCCAGCCACTCGGCCGAGAAATCCGCCGGCTCCACCAGCCCGCCCGGGAACACGTGGGCGCCGGGCATGAAGCCGCTGCGGGAGCTCCGCCGCAGCAGCAGCATCTCGTAGTCGCAGGGGCCGAGCGGGCAGCGCGGCGGGCGGCCCGGCGGTCCCGCCGCCAGCAGCAGCGTGGCCGCCTCCCGCCAGTGCCGCAGCCGCGGGTTCATCTTGGCCGGGCCGAGGGCGCGGGGGCGGCCGGGCCGCACCGCCGCCTGCGCTCCCGGAGGAGCCACTGCAGCCGCGGGAGCGGGGCGGGACCGCGCCGGGGGAGGGATGGAGGAGGCGGGCCGGCGGCCGGGATGCCTCAGCCCACGTCAGCCCTAAGCCGGTAAGTAGCGTGTGTCCTCGGAGGGCGAAAGCTTAAGGAAATGCAGGGGGTTTAAGGCAGAACGGCCGAGAGGAACGAGGACGTATCGGTGGCTTTCGGTTGGCTTGGGAAATACGGCGTGGGATATCTCGCGGCTCCCCAGTGTATTTACAGCGCGACGAGGTGTAAATGCCGACCTTCCTCGGAGCCCAGAGTCTTGCCGGGTACCGCTGGAGGGGCTGGAGTTGCAGCCCCAGGAGTCAGCCCCGGGTCAGAAACCAAGGACTCGGATTTGTACTCGTAATACCGCTGCTGACCCGCCAGCTGGCCTCGCAGAAATCTCCTTATCTCAATTCCATAGCAAGCCATGTTGATAACAAAAGTCATTTTAGGTCTGTAATTAAACGTAGTATGCGCTGAGTTGTTTGAATATATTCTAGTAGGCTTCAAGAGGGAGGAGTGTGTAGAGTTTTAGTTAATGATTATACAGAGCTCTTCTGTTTTGAGGTTTGTAAGTACCTTGTTACCTGAAAAACATATATTCAGGCAAGATAGCAAAGCCAGAAAAAAGCCCATTGAACCTTTAGGAAACGTTTTATTTTTGTTAATTTAACTTTATTTCTTAATTTGTAAGGAGTTTAAGGAGAAGAAAGCTGATAACAGAGGTTGAGAAATGTAAGAATGGTGTTTGCATGTAGCATGCAGAATCCTCCTCTTATCCATAATCCTTCTCTTGCCAGGTTGTGTTTGGCAGATACCCACATACCTGCTTCTGACAACTTCTCCATTTGATTCTGTATGTGAGCATGTACTTGATGCCGGTGAGATGTGTGTGTCATCGAAACTGAAAGGATGTTTAGAAGCAACTGAATCAGTGGCATGCTGGAATATGTCAATTGACAAACCCAAAATTGAACTTGAGGTGTACCCAGACCCAGCTGGGCTATAAGTTCACCCTGCTGTCAGGCTGCTGATGTTGCTAAAACATATGGCCAGACAATACACAAGCCTGCCCTCCCTCTCCTTCACTTGTTCATCACCGAATATACAAGCAAAACCAATGACATCTTGTGACTTGTGTGTCCCTTTTTCATACTAACTTAATCCTTATTGCTCATCTGTGATTACCGTCTTAGCAATAGAATCACAAGGCCCAGTAGTGTGCCTGTTTACTACTGGAAGGTATTTTGAACCTAAAATCATAATGTTCTTGTATTTGTTTGCCTTTTGCACTCTTAGTGTAGTTAACTATTTTACTGTGTTAAGTATACATCTTGTTAGGGATGTGCTTTGCCTAAAAGCTGCTTTACTAGTGAAATATTAATAAACTACTGAGATTTTTCAAGATTTAACGTCCAATCAGCTTGATGGCTGATCAGAAAGATTTAGGGTCCATTAAGTCCAATCATTTCAGCATAAAGGCATTTTAAGAAGGAAGTACTCATGTACCAATAATGAACAGTGTCACTTTCAAATCAGCTGTAATGCCAGCACATGCATAAAACTGTCTTACTGTGGCAAAAATGCAATGTCTGATAGCCCTGGAATATATCTGGGAAAATCTGATACTAGAGAATAGGAGTTATTATTATACACATATGTTAAGTTTCTAAGTGGAATGTTTTTTTGTGATTTTTCTTTTTTTAAATCTAGGTCAGTCTAAAGTCTCACAAGTTCTAGTATGCAAAGCAGGAATATCCTGGCAAACAAGTCATAGAATCATAGAATAGTTGGGTTGGAAAGGACCGTAAAGACCATCTCATTCCACCCCCTGCCATGGGCCAGGACATGTTCCACTGTCTCCCAGATTTCTCCAAGCCCATCCAACCTGGCCTTGGACCCTTCCAAGAATGGGGCAGGCACAGCTTCTCTGGGCAACCCGTTCCAGGGCCTCCCCACCCTCACAGAGAAGAATTTGTCAATAGTCTCTCTCCATTTTTCTTGCAGGCTCTCTTCAGGCACTGCAAGGCCACAATTAGGTCACCCCAAAGCTTCTCTTTTCCAGGCTGAACAATCCCAGTTCTCTCAGCCTTTCCTTGCAGGAGAGGTGCTCCATCCTTCTGCTCAGTGTGGGAGCCCATTCCTCTGGTTTCATTGGTATCCACTGGTATTAAACCTCACAGGTCTGATTTCACAGGCGTTTCTGCAGGGGAGTGAAAGTGGAATGTGTGGCTGCACGTAGGCTGCTGCTTGCAGCCTCAGACACAGAGAGAACACCAGGGCTGTCAGCAGAGCTGCAGTGCTCAGCATCTGAAGCAGTCCTTTGGGCTCAAAGATAGCCAAGTGGAAGTTAAGGCAAACATTGTTCCCTACTCCAGCTACTTCTGTACAAATTGAGAATAAATGTTAAATCTAGGAAATGCAGGTTTATGATTATACCACCATTATGAAGACTGACTAAAAAGAAAATAAAAAATACAGCTACCTTCGTACAAAATTATATTCCAACAAATAAAGCAGATAAGAAAACTAGGTTACAGATAGTATTAACAACTGGAAACGTTCTATTTGCAACAGACACATAATGGATTACGTGTCTTATGGAAACGGAAATTATGGTTCTAATTCTGCAGCTTTTAATTACATGAGTAGTTTTCACACATGTAATTTCTCGCCAGACTGAGTAGTGATGCCTTATATGAGGAATGATTTGGAGCACTCCCTCTAGGACCCAGAATTCAAATGTGTATGTATAACTCAAGTTACACCTGCAATTAGCATATTAGATTAAGTTGCTAAGGGAGTATCATGTTTGGTGTCTCTGGTAGTCCTCGGTCACTTTATACAGTATAAATAGTTAAATATTTTCTTTTGCCTTCCCCCTTTCTTGTTTTTTCTCCCCAAGGTTTATGCTATTTATGTGTAGATTCTTCTGGATCATACAAAGAAATTGCATGGATGGCTGTAAGATCTGATGTTTACTCTTCTTACAAAAACCCCCATGATTTTTAAAGCCATGTTTTTGGCTATGTAATTCCTTAGTGCTGTGACACATCAATGAGTTCAATTGTGTATGTTCTTTGAACATTTGTGTGTGAGAGACAGACCTGACTGAGTGTAGAGTCCAGTGATAATTTATAGCACAGTGGAAAAATTATCAAAATGACAGACCATATTTATATTATGATTGTGACTTCCATTTCTGTACAGTTGAATGTACAGTTTCTGTACTAGCTTTGAGAGGATTTGTTTGTTTGATTTGGTGGAGATGTTATTATTAAATACAAGATAAATAGTGCCAAGCAATACAATGTAAATAAAACATACAACTCCAGCAAAGAAAAACAAACAAATCAAAGAACCCTCCCTGTAGAGGCTCAAAAACTCAATTTCTGTCACTTTGGGAAAACCATAGCAGATATTCTGACAAATTACTGGAACTAAGCAATAAACATAGTTGCATTTGCTAACTGGCCTCTTTGGGTGGCAGAATTTCTGAGATGCTGTGACTGAATTTGTGTTTGCCTACGTGGCTTTCAGTCACATTGCTTCCAGCATGAATCCCTTGTGCTTGGCTGGCTGAGGAGACCCACAGGAGTCTTGACACTGGTTAAATGCCATCTGACTTTTCACCTTTCCACAGGTTTCATCAGTGGTAGCTGATGAAGCTGCATTCCAGCAGCAAGCTGTCAGGATGGATGATGGAATCCAGTCTTGTGGGACCGCCTTTTTCCAGAAAAAAAAGTCCCTTGTAGTGTGAAACTGAGCGAGAAAAAAGGATTGTCTCCTGTAAAATTGGTATCAACGTGCAGCAAATCAAAATAATTTTATTCTCACTCTGTACTGAGTTAATCAAAGAATGGATGGTCAGTTCGACTCAGGGATATTTTATATTCTTTGTTGCACTGGACATCAGACACTCCCTCTTTTTATAGAGAAGCTGTAGCTTAACGTTGGAGTGCTGTTGGATTTAACAAAAAGCAAACTTCGCTAACGTGTTTATACTACATACATCCATCTTCTTCCTTTTTTTGTCCTTCCATTAACACATGCAGATAATTTTATGTGAAAGGCATTCTTTTCTAATTCCACTTCTATTGTACATTTACCATAGCAAATGCTGCTCACGTGTAGACTACTATTTTGTCCCGATCTCTTCCTGCATTAAAAGACTTATATAATCGTATTGAGAGAAAGCACTTAGAGATCTGTAATCCACTGGTCTTACTGGATGACTTTTTACATAATGAAAATCTGTGAAGGGTAAATATGTTGACTAGGAGTTCCATTAGCACTTAAATAGAAGGTATTTCTGGAAGGTGTGCATAAACAACACAAACCTTCCAAGAGAGGGAAAAGCAAACCCATAACCAGCCCTCTTGGACTATAAACAATGAGCACATGTTTAATTTTTAATCCCAAAGATAATTACATCAGTCATTTAGTCCCATTTTAAATAATTGCATTACTGTAAAAAATACTGTCATATTTACATGAAGAATTGTGAATCTGATTTTAATTCATTCCATAGTGCAGAAGTTTGATGTTACATTGTTTCCCACATAGGGAGAGTCACTTTAATTATGGTTCTGTCTTCCTTTGGTTAACAAACTGAAAAACAATGTAAAGAGTTTTTATGGTGATAGACTGGAAATCCTGGAATGAAATTACAATTCTTTGCATTTAATAGGCTCAGTTCTGATAGTGTGATACAGCTGTTGATAATTGTTGCTATCAATACTGCAAGACCAAATTTCACGCTCCTTATGTTGTGTATATTTTTTGCTAAAGTAAATGCCAGCTTTGGTGGCTAAAAGGGACAATTTGGATCCTAACACAAGGAGAATTTAATCTGTTGTTCTGGTCTAATATGTTCCCTGGTTTTCAGTTGTCCAAGCCAATGGTTCTGTACTTACCACTGAACAAGTAGTGCTGAAGGCAGCGTCATCTGTTAGCCTGAATGTTACTGTAGCTGTTTCCTAAGGCAGAGATTTCCTGACTTTTCACACTGCTGATTCCCTTGCAGTATAAATTAAGCTACATCACTACATTCAACTTTATGAGCTTGAGAAGGGTGTGCTTATGTTGAGAAAACTGTTAGTGAGAGGCTTTAGTACTGTTTTATTACTGTGGCTGAAATAGGAACTTTACTGACAAGCTGTACTAATATTCCAGGTTTTCATAGAAACACAGAATAGTTTGGGTTGGAAGAGACCTTAAAGATCTCATTTCACCTTCCACTAGACCAGGTTGCTCCAAGCCATGGCCTGGTAACCATGGCAGTGTTGGATCAAGGGCTGGATGTGATGATCTCGGAGGTCTTTCCCAACCCGGTTGATTCGATGATTCTAAGCCCCGTTCAATCTGGCCTTGGACACTTCCAGGGATGGGGCAGCCACAGCTTCTGTGGGCAACCTGTGCCAGGGCCTGCCCACCCTCCATCTAACCCTATTCTGTGTCAGTGTGAAGCCATTCCCCCTTGTCCTGTCACTGCTGGCCCTTGTACATCTTCTTGCAGGCTCCCTTCAGGCACTGAAAAGCCGCAATCAGGTCACCCCGGAGCCTTCCCTTTTCCAGGCTGAACAATCTCAGTTCTCTCAGCTTTCCTCATAGAAGAGCTGCTCCATTCCTTTGATCTCGGGATCCCTCTGATCCTCTGGACTCAGTCCAACAGGTTTGGTTTGGTTTGAATTACTGCTGCAAGCCAACCAGTAAGTTATAAGGAAGTACTTTATTTTTAAATAAATAGTGACAGTAACAGGTTTGCATTATTCAAAGTGTAGAAAATACCACCCATGCACAGGCAAAACCAGCAGAATTCAAATCAGGAATAAGATTTCAGTATACAGCAAATTTAATGTGTGTATCCTGTGAATAAAGACAAAAGAACTGAAGTAGATCACCACTGAAGTTAAGGAATAACCATCTTCTTTTGTACTACAATTCTCACTGATAAGCATGAGAATATGTGTTTTTTCATCATGCTCTTTAAATATAGACTATTTTGAAGTATCAATTCCCATTTTTCACTCATAAAATAGCATTTCCAGTCTCCTTCCTGTTGCATTCTGGTAGGAGGAAAAAATTAACACTGCAAATCTACATATTTCTATCTTAATTTATAAGAAGCCTCAGTAGTTTTGGGCAATGGTGGTTTCATTTGTTTTGGTTTTGTGCACTGTTGTGCCAGAACTCTGTCACATGGAACAAACATTTGTATCAAGTGTAGGAGATAAGTGGCAGGAACATTATCAATGTAGGCAGTGCCAATTTTCTCTTAGAATTCTATTCAGATAGCCTAAATACGATATAGATTTTTAGGAACACACTAATGATGAATAAATCTGCATTTGGCTTTGTCTTATGATCTGAAAATTCATTTTCCGAGGCGCGTCCTTCAAGTACTAATTGTGTGCACATTCATAATAAAGCAAGACGTATTCATAGGCCACTTGGATGAATTTGAGTCCTGTAGCAAAAAGTCAGAATTGAAGAAATGCAATGGACTGAAAACTTTCAATTTACCAACTCACTGAGGCTTGCTTTAGAAGATGACATTGCCTATTCTTAAAAATTCTTCTGCACAACTAACCATGGATAAACTGTTTATCTATGGCTAAGTGTGTAGGAGATACCGAGATACAAGATAATGAATGCTGTCAGTGTTGCCATTTATTTATCCACCAGAAACCACACTTGCATTACTTGGGCTTTGAAAACATGTGGTTAAATGATCTGGTTTCACAAGGTACATGGAGTTTTCGAGCAGCACAGAGTCGAGTCCAGCTGCTTATCCATCTTCCTGTAAATTAAGTAAAAGGAGAGTGCAAAGAGTGAAAATACTCCAGATCCTTAGTGGCTGGTGGTAGCAATCCAAATCTGTACATTCTCCCGCAGTTTTTGCTGCATTTTCCTTAAATATGTTTACTCAGTGTGACTGTGAAGGAGACCATCTCATGTAAATGAACACACAGGAATTACACCTTGTCTAGGGCAGGCTGGAACTGTAGCACCAGCACAGACTTGACTTTGTTAGAAAGCTGTCAGGGATCTCTATGAACACAGATTAACTACATATACAACATAGCCTATGGAATGAGTGCAACATGACAGCAATGTGGAGTTGTCTTGTATCACTGTGAATTCCCAAGAGAACGGAATTAGAATGGATCGTTCTAATTCACATTATCCTTCAACATAAATATGGTCTATAGCTTTTAATTCTGGCCTGTGCTTACTATTTTTTTCCTCACTTACAGGTGACCAGATTCAAATACACTTTTTCCCCCCAAATCCAGTTCTCCTAACTTTTAAAGAATAAACTGTTTGCTGCAGTTTTTCAAAGTATGTTTAGTTCTTAACTCAATACGATTAACTGCTTATATGAGTGTTGTCAGTTTTATTTAACAAGCAAGAAGACTGTTGTCTAGTAACTTCACAAAACATATCTGATTATTATTTTGATAATATATCCATAATAAGCAACGAAGAACGATTTTTTAAACACCCAATATTATGGAGTCTTTATATTTGGCTGTGGAGTGCCTCATACACCTATGGCACTGTCGTGCATGGACCAAGCATTCCTGAACGGATAGTGTGTGTTCACAGTAATAGAAGATACTTTCATAAGTTATCTAATAAATACCATAACACATAGTCCTTCCACAAAACGTTATGAAGCTTCTCTACAAAGTTAGTGTCTGTCCCCCCAACTTCACATTTAAATGTTGACAATTTTATAGGGAAGCGCTAGAAAGTTTTATGCTGTTGTTGCATTTATCTCCCAAAACTGCAGTGTATCAAATGGGATCAATCCTGGAGGCTTCCTGTTTCCCAGATGATTAATCAGATGTGAATAAGATATGAAATTGAAACACATTTTTAGCTCTGTCTAGATTTCTGCAAAGAATTTGGGAGCTTGCAGAAATGTGATAGTACCCATACAAGCATCAGTCCCTGCCTGTCAACAGGAGGGGGGATTCTGTTGGAAAGGCCTGCTTTAACTCAATTTGGTTTTTGTTTGCTAAAATCTATTTTTAAATGTTACTGTGTCTGCTGTGGGTACATTCATTGCGCCTGTTTTCACAGTTAATTGTAAAGTGCAAACTGCTGCTACAGAAAGAAAAATTCGAATCAGTGGCAAGAATCAGCCTTTCTGCAGGGAAAGATAAAATTGTGGTAAATGTGAATGAGAACCACGAGGCTTGCTAGTATTTTTCTGATTATACAGCTCTCCCTTTTTTCTCTCTGCATTTGGAAACCGATTAGTCATTCACATGTGCTGTGCCAATTCATGGGTTCTGTACAATCCAGTCTAAATCAACAAGCAGTACTTGGTATCAAACATTGCTTGTTCTGTTTTCTCCCCCCTCCCCAACCATTAACTTATCAAAATCAGAGGTTGGTCCCATTCTTTTATTGGATGGGGTTTTCATCCTTGCCCCTTTCTTCCACTGAAACAATATTTTGTGTATTTGATGGGAAGAAAAAAGAGTATTCTATCCACTTGGTCCGACAAAATACCCGTGTTAATCTCCAAGTTTGTGTTACTCTCCAATACTGTAAACAGTGACCCGCAGCAAACACCGGAGCCCAGTGAAACAACAAAAAATACAGGCTTCTGAGAATAGTGATCTATTAATAGCAGACAAATCCCTGTTACAGCCAGTAGTGATAATACCCTGATACTTCAGTTAACTGTTGCAAGTCCAGCAAATGAAGACATCCTACTCTGCAGGCTGATTTGCATCCCTTCTCCTCAAAAAGCATGAAGAAGCAAATCGTGCATTTTAGGATACTGAGAGGTGAAAAGTCCTGCCTTGTTCCTTTCAGTGCTCGGTTTAAATTCTCACCTCATCCAAGTAACATTTTGAAATTAAAGGTGAGGCATGAAACACTCCAAGCAGATCTGGAGGGGGTCACTCATGTCAGAGCTTGCATCACCCTAAGACAGTTTAACGACACACACTGCCAGGACAATGGCGATAATGAGCACAGCAGAGAAAACAATCCCAGCTAGAACCTTGCTGATATCGCAGAAGGATTTATTTTCCTCCACAGAGATCATGCCTATAGAAGAAGCTCCCACGCTGATGGTGGATTTTAGTTCAGCCCCTGGGTCTTGCTTAGCCTCCACTGTCCACTGGGGGACATTGACCTTCATTTCCATCTCGTACATCATCTCTCCTACCTGGTTGATTTCGTTCTCGAGGTCTTTCAAATCCATCACGTCTATGTTGCGCTCGGCCTCGTATTTCATGTTCTGGACGCTCATGGCTCTGGCGGCCACGCCAGAGGTTCCCCCGCTCATTCCCGTCTGGATGAGGTGCTTTTTGGGGACGTTTAGCGGGAACTCGTGGCCCAGCTCCAGGGCTCTCCTCATGTCGATCTCCAGGATCTCTAGGCACGTGGAGAAAATCACCCATAGCCTCTCGAACTCGGCTTTATCTTCCTTACTCACGGTTTTGTCCTTCAGGACGGTGGTCAGCTTGTTCCTGTTGGCCACCGCCAGCTCCTGGGCTTTCTGCCGGGTTTTCTTGAGCTCCTCCCGCAGGTTCTGGGAGTCCGAGGTGCCGCCGATGGTCAGCACCATGTGCCGGTAGCAGGCGGTCACCTTGTTGAGCGCGTCCAGCAGCGCCTTGCACTCCTCCTTCACCATGGTCGCGGTGCGCCTGGGGCCGCCCCCGCCCCGCTGCCTCCCCGACTACCCGGTGCCGGGCCGCTGGCGCTGCCCGAGCCGGGCGCTACCAGCACACATGGCAAGCCGTGCTTTCGGGTAGTTCCTGCAGCCAGCGCCCTCTCCCCGGGCCGGTCAGGCGGCGGCGGGAGCGCGGTCGGGCCGCGGGGAGCCCCGCCGGGCGGGCGGCATCGCCCCCGCCGCCCGCAGCGCCCCCGGGGCGGCGCGTCCCGCACCGCGCTGGAGCGGGGCGCTGCTCTTTGAAAAGTACCAACCGCGCGGGAGGTAAGGAAGAAAAAAATGTATGAGAAAAAAACCCAACCAGCAGAGGTTAAAGCTCCGGGGAGCGGCAGCCGAGCAGCTGCCGGGCCCCGCCGCCGGCACTTAACCAGCCCCAGCTGGGCGCCCCGCGGTCACATGGCGGGGAGCGCCCGGCCCGGCCCTATAAGCCCTCGCAGGCTCCGCCTCCGCAGGCAGCGACCCCGCAGCGTTCCCGGCTCCTCGCTCGCTCCCTCCCGCCGCCGCCTGGCCATTGGCTTCGTGCGGCCGCGCCGGGCCCGCCCTGGACCCCGGTATGGCTGTGCCGGGGCGCGGGGCGGCGGGGGCTGCGCGGCCGGGGCGGAGGGAGGCGGCGGTGCGGGGTGAGCAGCGCTCCTGCCTCGGGGCTGCCCCGCAGTGAGCGCGGGGCTGCGGGACCCGCTCCGGGGACCCGCCCGCCGGGGTGGGACCATCGGAGCGCTCCTGGCCCGCCGTGCTGCGCTCCGGGAGCCGCTCGGCCCCGGCCTGGGCACCGCGGCGGGCGGGGCCTTTGCCCGGAGCGCCGGCGGGGTCGGGCCGTGCGGGCGGACACACGCGTGTCCCTGGTCAGTGCCCCCCGCTCCCGCGGCGGGGTCGGGCGCTGCCGTGTTAAGCCCCGAGCCCGGCTGTGTGCGCTGTGCGGGGCAGGTCGGTCCCCCGGGCCCCCCGTGTCCCGCGGGCGCTCCGGGGCCCGGCTGGGGACGGAGCCGCCACCTGTGAGCGGGGCGGGGGAAGGGCCGGGCTGCGACCCGGGCTGCCCGCGCTTGGCTCAAGTGAAACACACCGGGAAGCGCAGGAAACACAGCGGTTCTCGGCAGCAGAAGTGATGCTCCGGCTGCTGCCCTTGGCAGCGCTGCGGCACCGCTCGGGGAGCGGCGATGGGCGCTAGGCCGTGCCTGTGTGTGCGTCTGCGGGAATACAGTTGATGCTGTTGAGTGCCACTTGGTGAACTAAACTGTGTTGTCTCTAGCGTGCTTGCTACTAAACGTACCTTAACGTTTGCTGGTAGCACAGTGGTTTTCTGATGCTTCAGTAGCTTGACAAAGCTGTAAAGCCATACTCCCACGAGAGGGAAGCTTGACCCTTTCCCTTATCACTAGCCTTGCAGTGCAGTGTGTGTTAGGAGCAAGATAATTTGCTGTGAGAAGCAGAGTCCAGGAGACTGACTTCCTGCTGCTGAACACAACCTGAAGAGTCTTGTCTAGACTATGTTTGTCCTCCTATATCTTGGTAAATTGGGCTCCACTGACTGTTTTTTATTTTTTTATTAATATTTTGTCCTGCTTTAATTTTGGTCCCAGTTCAAAGCCTCGTGTAACTTCTGCTGCAGGTGGAAGAAACCACTTTTTAACTTCTGTAGATTTCCAAATTGCTACTGACTAAACTGAGTAGCACCCTACCAATTTGTGTGTTGGTAGCCTGGAAGAAGCAAATCAGTCATGCCTGTTTCCTTGTAGGCATAAAAAAAACATGGGATGATTTTGACTTGATTGTAAGTGAAGTCTTATAATTGCTTAATCATTGTCAGGTGGAAAAAGGATTAGCTCTGGGTTTGAATCTGGAGTCCTGTGTGACATAAGTGTTAAGCTTATTGCTGACTAAACTGTGCATATTTATGTGTAGCTGTGTTTAAAGTTTGCCACATGGCACTGAAGTGGCACGTGAGAATCCTGAAACTGCTTCTCTGGAAGCTTGTCTGGGAAGAGGAGGGAGGGGACTATTGGTTCAGAAGCATGTGACTGCTTAAACGTGAAGGTAGCAGTAGTTATAATCTGTATCAGGTGCAGGTAAGGTAATGCTTAAGTACATCTTTAGGTGTGTCATGTGGAAGAAAGAGCCTGACATTATATTAGTTCTAAATTGAGTTCATCTGCATGCAGTTACAGGATTTGCTTAGATTGTGGAAAACCTTAAAATTCAGTTGTAGTTTGCTAGGTATGATATTCTGAAAATCCAAATGTTGATACTGCTATCAAACAAGATGCTGACTAGCCAAAATACTGTCCTGAGAACTTCTGGTATGGAGTATAAAAATCGTTAGAACTGATTTAGGAAGCAGCATAATGAGGAGAAATGCATTTCCTTGTTCTGTGCCAAAGCTTTCTTGCAATAGATGTAAATGAACATATTCTTCATATGAAGTACCCGTAAAAATGTCTGCAAAATATTCTGTGCTGCTTCTTGATGCATCACTAATTAAATGTTATGTCCTCATTTCAATAGAGTAGAAACTTAGGTGAATGCAAGTTTATTTTGTTTAAGTGGTTAGTAAGCCTTATCTGAGAGACCTGCTTTTCAAATAAGCTGATAACACTGAGTTTTGTCTGTAGACTGCTGTAGCCTGGCAAAGCTTGAAGCCACGATGACACGAAGAAGGAAAATAAGGGTGAAATACAGTGAAAATAAAATGCGACATCAGCCTTCTCCTTCTCCCTGATAACTGATAAACTATGCACTTCCTTAAATAACTATTCTCTGATTTGCTTTTGGCTAAGCATTTTGCTGGTTAAGTGGCTTGAGACTTCATCCTTAGTAAGAATCTTAATTTATATCATGGGAGAATGTTAAGACTGATATCTCTATCATGATGTTTACTGTCAGGAAGCTCTTAATTAGCTCAGGCTGGTTATGGTGCATTGTGTAGCATCAAAACACTAGTGGTGGTGGAAGTAATTTATTTTGCTAGTTAGAACTTACCTGCTGAATTGTTTTCCAGCCTTCCTTTCGCTTGCTCTGCTGCCTAAAAGAGGCATCTAGTATAATTCTACAATGTATTTCATAATTAATTTTCCTTGTAATTGTCTATGTTTAAGTTTCTTGCAGTGGTGAGGTAAGACTTAGTGCTGGTCTGCAAGGACTTGGTTTTCCTATTGAGATGCCCAGGGAAGGAATTAAATTCCTGCCCAGTTGTCTAAGGACCACTGGAACTGCGGAGAACGGCTGTGGGGTTGCTGGCTTCAGTTCCTTTGTGTTTCTGTGGGTGGCCTGTGCTGGGTCTGGCTCTGCAGACTTGGTATCTTTACTGGCTTATTCCTAGTGTTAGAGTTGATAGCAGCCTGCTGTGAGTGGTGGTGGTGTGTAACTAGGCAAGAAATTACTTTGTGACCTGTACACAGCCTGGGGAAATACACCTGTGTTTTTCTTCTCCCTCCAAAGAAGTAACAGTGTTGACACCTCTGTGAACCTGAGGAGGTAGCCTTACATACAGCTTGCTAATATTTGGGGAAATCATCTTTCTTTGAGGAGCTGTTTGGGGAACTTCGTATTTTCTGTTAATGTTCTTCCTCTAAATGTTCCTTGTAACTGCTTGTGGTTCACTGACCACCGCTTACACTTTGGTCTAGGACTTGCTTGAGAGTAGCTCAGGCTTCCTCACCTAAGAATTAGATGCAGCTTCAATACTGGTAAGCCAAGAAAGTTCTCTGGCAGCTACTCTAGTGGATTTCTAAGCCTGCAAGAATTGAGAATTGGGAATCTAGTCCCTATCCTGTTGTGAAGAGGAGAATGCAGCTTGTTCCTAATACTTGGCTAATGACAAGTATAATGATCTCAAATGTATGGGAGTGACTGGATAGAAGTGGAAGGTTTGCCTGTTGAAGGATGATCCATATACTGAAATGTCCTTCCTCTGGGGGAAAGGAACAGGTGACTGTGGAGAGTCAAGCCAATATTTTCTCTGCCCTCAAGTCTGGGGCAAGTAAGAACTTGTCCAGATCAAACTATGGTGCAAATAAATACAGTGTTAAAATACAAAGGGTGAACTTTCTTATTTTTCAGGGTGAGCTCAGTTTTCAAGTTACCAAGGCTAATGTTCTGGGGTCATAAACTTAGTTTTTCTGTGGTTGCTGGTGAGCCTTGAGCTGACTGATGCAAATTCACCACTCTGTAATTTGATAGTTCAGAGATGGTATTCTGACATACTTCAGTTTCACAGAAACCAATAGAAGCTGAACCTGAATCCAAAAGGGGTAGGAATAGCTTATTTCCTTCTTTGCTCCCTTATGTTCCAGCACACCTTGCTCACTGTATCTCAGATGTTTTTCATGGGATGCTCAGTGTTCATCCTTTAGGAGAGGGAGTAAGGTTTCTGAAGTGCTTAGAAACAGATTTTTTTTTTCTGCCTTTTTTCACTTGTTTTTGTTTTGATGTGAACGCTGATTTAGGGCTCAAGTTCAGATTGTAACCTTTGCCCAGAAACAGAGTAAATAAGGAGTAATAGTGCAGGTAAAACAGTGGCTAAAGAAATAACTACGATTGTATTTGGACTGAGACTATTTAAAATTTTGCTGCTTGCTTGCTTAGTGCTTTAAGATCTGCTTAGCTTTGGTTGTTCCGGTGAACAAGTGGTGCTCTTGAAGTGTGTGGGGGAAGCACTTTGGTTAAAAAAAGAATTTAACTTACAACTGGTGAACAACTGCTTCCTCTTTTTTCTGTGGGGCTATGCAGTTTGCTGGCATGACAAAAACTGTTAGAAATGCCTGTCTGCTACTCTGAGATAAGTCTTCTGGTTTAATAAGTTGCTGCTTGTTCTGATTTGTTCATTATTTTCAGCATTTCAACAAATGATATTCGAGTCACTGGTTTACTAAGCCTTAGTTGTTCCTGTTGTAGAGTTTTCAAGATAAGATGAAAGTGATACTGTCATGTGAAACTTCAGTATTGCCATGCAAGTAAAATTGAGTGAATTGATGCTTCTTGAACGTGCCATGCTAGTGGACCTGGTGCTAAAGGTTTTGGAGAACGTGACATTCTGCTTCCTTGAAGCTGGACTTGTGTGGAGAGGGCTCTGAGGTACTTGATGTTCACATCCCAGTGTAATATTCTAACTTGCTCTCCTGGAGACATTTCAGGTTGTTGAACTAGGCTGATACTTTCTGCTAACTTTGGTAGCTGTTTTATGTTGTTCTGCTGTAGTAATATTTAAATGCCCTGGTAAAAACAAAGCATTATGCTGTTCAGCATTGAAGTGTTTGTATACACAGTCTCTAACTTTGTTATGAAGGGCATTTTCTCCAGTGTGTTTTGTTAAGTCTTTAGTAGCGGTGTAGCAGGATGTTCAGAAGATGATGTGCCTAAAACTTGAGTAAATAGTTGTATAACTTGAGTGTGGACATCATTTAACTGCCAAGTAACAGTGTCAATAAAGTGACATCATCTGCTTTAGTGGCTGTTTGTCTAAATTTCAAAATGCTTCTTAAAAGGAACTGAAACATTCAAAGTCTGGAGAAGGTACCTCACTTGACCATTAATGACAAAATGAACTGTCAGAGTTAATTCCTGTTCACCATTTTCAGTACCAAACCAAACGTTTTCGTTTCTGATGTTTTGGAGAAAACGGTGACAAGCTTAGATCCCTTGTACCATAGTTCTGTCATTAGAATTATTACTCTGCTTTTGATCTAGGAAGGATTGGGCTGTTTTAAGATTATGATTGTGGGTTTTTTAAGCTGTAACATAATGCTTATTAGATTGTCTGATCCAGACAGCTTCTGTTTTTCCAGCAATTTGAGCTATTTCTGTGTTTGCAGGCATGAAGCCACACACTTAAATGATTCCATTTAAACCTTTTATATAACATTAGTACTTGAGTATTGCTTTATAGCTCAGCATGATAGAATTTAGTAAACTTAATAGTGAATATAGTTCGACAGCTTTTAACAAGCTTTCTGTTAAGCATTAAACAGTTCTAGTAATATATATAAGGCTTTGTACATTTTCTGCTTTCTCAGTGTTAGTAAATTTAAAGCTGCCCAAGGTACAATTGGGAAGAGCAGGTCTGTGTCACCGCCAGGGTAAAGTAGGTTGAAGTTGGATTTTGTATTCTGCCAACAAACCCTCACTGGAGGATTCTAATGCATTCTTATAATTATAGCAATGCATTAGCCAGTATTTTCAGATGCATTTAACTTTTGAGGTGGAAAGAAATTGACTTACACTCAAAAATGCCTGAGCTTTGGGGAAGCTTTGATGTATTCTCTTGAATCTGTAGGCTAAATGCCTTTGGATTTTTAATTACTTATGTAGTAAATGGTTTCTACATCTCTCTGAAGAATGTTGTGGGTAGGTGATGGAGGTCCAAGTGAATATAGTAACTAAACTGTTTTAAGCAATAAGTATTCTACCTATTCTTTGTATTTGCATTTTAATCAAATATGGTAGGCATCCACTAACGTGGCACTGAGCAGCTGCAGGTGTAAAGAAGAGAGAAAAGGGAAGGAAATTCAGAGTTGTGATTTTCAAAACAGTACTAACCTGGCTGGTGGGGGTTTTCTGCTGTGCGGCACCAGCGCAGAGTTTGCAATCTGCTCTGCTCAAGGTGGGTGACAAATATCCATGTGAACTAAAGGTTTTGGCCCCCTTCTTGAGGTACAGCATGTCGATGTAGCATTACAGTAGGTGAAATGCTGGAAGTTAGTGTTTGAATACACTTTCATTCCTTGCTGGAGGTCTCCAGGGTGATTCAACCCAGTAGCTCTGTAGTGAAAGAATTTCTATGGCTCCAACTAAGTGTTTTAAAACTAGTTATTTGTGGTGTGTACCACACACCAGGAATTGAAGATAATTTCAAGCTCTTCCTGTGATGGTCTGTCAACAATGATTCTTAAAGTACTGCAGTTGCTTGTGTCTTGTTTTTTTCTTGGATTGCAGGCAGTGATTTAAGAGCTAGGTCAGTCATACAGACCTCTTAAGTCTTCATAAAACCTGTGGGAGCTTCCCTCTTCCCCTAAATCCTTCCGCTCTGTTTTGCTGGGGAGTTAAATGTTCTTTTAATTTTCTTTCTGGCCAAAGCTTATCAGTTGGGTATTTTGGATGGTGAGGTAGAGGTTTCTAGATGAGGAGGATGTGTGGAATGTGTTCTTTTCCTCCCCTCTTTTTATGTGAGGAATTCTTTGGACCTGTTAAGCTGAAGAAGTGACAGTGTAATTGTAGCAATTGGAGACACTTGTGCACTGCAGTGTACTTTGCAGTCTCATGCTTGGTTGCCTTCTTGTGTTGGTGTGATTTTTTTACCCCAGCACAGTTCGTGGTTTAGTACCTTCTCCATCACTGTCTTGGGAGAGCATAGTAACCTCATCTTCTGCTGCTCGACCAGATAGATGAATTCACCAACAAAAGGCAGATGAGGCTGCCTCAGTGGGCCAACTCCATTAATGAAAGCTTGATTTACAAAGTGCCTGGAGGGACCATGTAATCCAGCCTCTTGGCTTCACTATGTCCATTATTGCCCCTGGGGGAGGTTTGTCTGATATGTTCTTAGAGATTTACTGTGTGAGACTTGATACCTTCGCAAGCAATCTAAGCCATGTGCTTATCTTCTCTTTTGAAAGGTGTTCCTGATCTGTAATCTGAGCCTGTTTTCTTCAGTTAAGGCCTGTTTCTGAGATAGATATGGAAAAAATGGCCGTCACTGAAAGTTTGATACACCTGGGGCAAAAAATTTCTTACCTGATGTTTCATAGTTTCTTCAGCATAAACATCACTGCCTTTCATCGACTGGATTCTGCTTACAGGGCCTTCTTGCCTTGCTCACTTCAGATTCTTTTCCAGTCAGCTCATCTCTTGTGATGAGGGCATCAGAACATCTAAAAAAAGCATGTGGTACTCCCAAATAAGTCTTGCTGTGGCAAACTATTTTGCAGACTGGACACATGTATGTACAGCTCTGCTTGGTCCTTGACTTATATGTAATAAATTGTATTTATTTACATATACTAAATTGTCTGAGTCATGTTTGGACTGTAAGCTACAGTCGTTTAAGATCTCACTTGGAATTGTGCCCTAGCCAGATGTTCAGTAGGCAGGTTGTTTTTTGTAGGTAAACAGTTGTGCTTATTCAGGTCAGTGATGAGACACCTTTGTTACTGCAGCGGACCTGCCCCTGGGCTTGTGTTGCCTTTTCCCCTTCCCCTGCCACTGGCTGAGGGAAAGTCCCACAGCTTGAACTTGGATTGCAGCTGCCTGCCAAGAAATGTTTCTAGTCATCACCAGTGGTGGAATTACTGGTGGTAATCCTGTTTACCCAGACAGTCTGGTGGGACAGATCGTGGAATGATTGGATCGTGGAATGATTGGTGTTAGAAGGGACCGAGAGATCATCTTGTTCTGCTGTCCTGCCATGGGCAGGGACACCTTCCACTAGACCAGGTTGCTCCAAGCCCTGTCCTGTGTTCAACTCGGTAAGGCAGCTCTTCTTATGCCTAATTAGGAGGATCAGAGCCCAGCTCCGTTAACAGGCTGTAGATCAGTTAACAGCAGGGCTGAAACCCAAAGGCTATCTAAAATCAATGGGAGTTGGGTGTGTATTTTTTCCACTCTCTTAAACTGCCATACAATGAGCTCACACTGAGTAAATAATGTGCTAGGTGTAATTCGCCATGTGAGGAAACAGAGGGATACTCATTGTGTAAGGGTGGCATGCCCAAACTAAAGTTTTAGCTCACCCTTTCTCAGCATGTACTGCTGAAAGTGTGTGAGGAAATCGTGCAACTTGTTGATTCCTAAGGGAAGTTGGATGAAGGACAAGGATATAGAATCAAGTTGTAAGCATTTGTAAGCCTGTTAATCTCAGTTCTTGTTAAAAAATAATTCTGAAGTTATTCCAGTTACTCCAGCCATTCTCCTGTTAAGGTTTTTTTGTACTCTTGTATCTAGGATGTCGTAGACGAATAGAATTGAGAAAGCAAGCAGTCGAGGGTCTAGTGCCTTAGGGATCATCTTTTCCAGGGCACTGTGACACACCTAGTTACGGCTTTTTCCAGTGCTTACAGATTTGGGTTTTCTGTCTCCAGTCCCCTTTTTTCTCACTCTTTTGCATCAGCCTGACCACAAATGACTGGGACCTTTTTCCTGGGCATAGAGATGACCAGAAATTATGAATTTCACAGTGACTTTTTAATTACGACATGAATATTCACATCTCCCTGGTGTACCTCTGTCCCTGGAAAGCTGAGGATTGCCTTACACAAGGGTGTGTTTTACCCTATCTGGGTGTCTCATTGTGTGTCAGTAATCCTTATGCAGGTGAGTTTTAAGACTTGCCTGAGCATAGTGCAAAAGCATCAATGTCCTGTGAGGCAGTAGAATCTGCTGTGGAAGAGCTGCTGATTTGTCTCTTGGCTTGTTTTAGATTTCAGCAGAAGTTAGCTTGTGTGTCAAAGTGGTAATAATTCTGATCTTAACTTCTCTTCTGTACTCACTGTTAGACTCCAACACCTGGAAGGCCTAAGGAGACATTATGAGGATAAGGGTGGAATTGGAAATTTATATTAATGAAAAGTAATGTCTGAATAACTTCTGAGTAACCATAGTTATAGCTTAGTATGCCGTTGTCTGCTTACATCAGGACTTGAAACTGCTTTATCCTTTCAGAGAAGAATCAAACTATCCCCTAGGTATTCCCAAATAGTGTGTGTTAGCAGATATATTGTGTGTGATACATCAACCATTCTCCATATGTATTTTAGAAAGTCTCCTTGGAATATCTCAAGTCCATATGGCTATGTATGATGAAGATATCTTGAAAAATCCCTTTTATTTGGCCATTCAGAAGCGACGCCCTGACCTGTGCAGCAAAGTTGCAGAACTCCATGGCATTGTAAGTGTAAATAAGTAGATGTAAAAGCTGATTATTAAATACTAGGTATTTGAGGTTTAAATCATATGTTTCTGATATGCAACATTTAAAGAGTAGTTTAAGCCTGCAAAACTTGGAAGTGAAGCAGAACAACTTTTTAAGTTGCATGTTATTTATTGATATGGACCTCTTGATGTATTAAAGTAGTAAAAGGTTAAAATTGGTGTTTCTAAACTTTACTGGAAATTTCCTTTCTTTGCTGTGAACTGAAGTTACATATTCTCTCACATGCTTATAACTGAAAATGAGATTGACCTTTTGAATTCCTGGTGAACAGACAGTCACTTATTTTTGACAGTGTTTTGCATAGCAAAATAAAGCTATTAAATTGGGCTGGAATAAAAACTCCAGTCCTTAGGATTTCTAATCTGGGTGTTCTGCAATTAATCATTCCAGATTAAGTGTTTGGAGACTCGATGAAACATGGATGTTATTGTTACCTGATGATAAAGTTTGTTGCTTTTTAATTAAGAATTAGCCCCAAACTGCCAGTCTGTTGGTGTAGACCTAAGATCCTTCTCATCTTTATTTTTTTTCTTCTTTCTGGTGAATTTTCATTTTAGTTTGAAAATATACTTCACTTTTCTAGTAGCTGCTTAATTTTAAGTCATTTGCATGACTGGTGCTAAGTAACTGAAGATTTCATCTCCTTCTCTTGCTATCGTTTCTTCAGTTGCATCTGTCATCCTTTTTCAGATAAGTCACTAAATGAAACCCTGGGTTAATTACTGGAGTGTGCCTAGCAATAGCCTTTCCTTTTGTTTAAACAAAAGCACCTATAGTGCCTACTGTTTAGTAGTAAATATTTATAAGCCAGATTTAAGTGCTAGTTTCTAAAGGACAAAAGCTATTGATGTTTAGCTGGCAATGCATTTCTCTAAAGCTTGATTTAACTCTTTCAGGTGTTAGTTCCATGCAAAGGAAGCCTTTCAAGCAACAGTCTTTCTACCTGCCAGTTTGAATCTTATGTTCTGAAGCCACTAGAAGAAAACTTTCAAACCTTAAATGGAAAGGTATTTCCTTTTGATGTCTGACTGTAGCTCGGGGGCACTCCAATAAGTGATTCATTGCAGCTGATGACTGATAGTGTGAACCTATGGTTACAGGGGAGATAACCAGGAGTTATGCTGCTTTCTTGGGGATATACTGCTTTTCAGAAAAAGCTGTACTTGGCATGCCCACAGTAGTACTTCGGCATGCCTGCATGTCCTGTGCAGATGATAACACAGCCTCTGACTTCCATTACTGTGGCAAAACGAATTTGTCAATTTTTCTGTGTTTTTTTACACACAGGAGTTTTGTTAAGTGGCAAAAGTGCCTTTATGACTTAGTTAAGAATTGTCTCTTCAGCTTTCAGGCAAGTAGTAGCCTCCCTGTGTTATATGCAGATGTAAGTTCACCAAGGCTTAAGACAAAATTGTGATAGTATTGAATCGTATCTGAAGTCATTTTAGTTCAGGGAGTACAAAGTGACTTATGTAGCAGCAAGCTATGCCAACATAGGATCCTGGTTTTTTCACTTGTGATTTTACAGTACAATCTGAGAACTTTCCCCTGTAATTTGCAGCTGTCATCTAGATATTCCTGTTGCAGATGTCCTCACTGGAGTTACTTGGGAAAATAAAGCTAAGTGTCAGAAACATAGACAAGGTGTGTGGTGCTTTTCTGAGCTGAGCTTAGGTTCTAATTTTAAGGTTTTTTTTCCCCCAATTTCCCTTCTACTTAAAAGTGCTCTAAAATCTGCAAATAGTCACTTAGACCTTGGTGATAGTCTGAAACTTTGGAAATGTCCTCTAGTAGTAGGCTTGTAAAGAAAGTAGCTGTGTAACCAAGGTTCAATCAGGCATTGTAGACTGAAGGAAGTTTCAGTGTCTACACAGGTGAGTGTGAAATCTTTTCAATCTGTGGCTTTCTTGCCTTGCAAGTTTCTCTTCTTTAATTTGAAACTTAACTATGCAGTGCAGAAGCCAAAAAGTAACTCCTAGCAGAGTTTCACACTTGATCTTTGTATTGTTTCAGGAGATCTTCATACAAGGAAACCTCATCATTTTAGGAGCCGGTTTTAATTATCATCTGTCGGTACCCGTTCTCTTTGAGGAAACATTTTACAATGAAAAAGAAGAAAGCTTTAGTATATTGTGCATAGCTCATCCCCTGGAAAAAACAGAAAGCTCAAGTATGTGTTGAAGTGTTAACTTGGTCGCTGCCTTTGCACAGTGAGCAAATAAGTGTGTTTGTGCTTGATGCGTTTGTTCATTCTGAAAAGTTGGCTTGGTTGAAAGCTCTTGGCATTCATTAACTTCCTGGGGCAGATGTTGGTGTGCTGCTAGAGAGAAATATGAAGTTGCTGCCAGGCAAACTTCTGTTGAATTTCTCCCCAAGTCTCAGCACTAGGAATCATCAGTGAAGTAATTAATCCATCGTGATTTTTTTAGCAGTGCTCAGTTTAGTGCTGGCTGCTTAAAACAGGGATTTAGTCTTAAATGTCGTGTGTCTTGAGATGATGCACAAAAAAACCGGAGGGGTAAATTTTTTGTGATCACTTTGTCAGTGGATAGAGGTCGAATGGCATAGTTGTGTAGCAGCTCTCCTGGTTGAATGTCTTAATTTTTTCCTGTACTGAAAGTGCCCTTTAAGGCTGGAACACTGTTTTCAAGACTACTGTTAATACTGTGAATGTAACAGGATTTCCTTGTGAACTTTTATCTGTGTTTACTCATTAAGAGGAATAGAAGCTCCTTAAGAAGCTAAGAAGCTTCAGCTTTTTCTGAAATAAAAATGTTAGTCTTTCTAAATAATAAGATGTGAAACAAGTGATGAAAACATGAAATAATATTGCAGTAATATGAAAATAGTACTGAAAGGGAAGTATGGAAGTTGTTCTGAAAAAATAGTGGCCTTTAATATTTATAGAATTTAAGGCTTGTAGAATTTATCTATATATCAAAAATTATTCTTGTGGCATTCTTTTTAGCCATTACTTAATATAGTTTATAGCAGCCTTTCAGAGAAGTAGTTTCTAAAGTAGTTTCAAAAGTAATTTGAAATGAATGATTTAAGCCTTTTATTAGTTGGCTGGCTTAGATTGCAAATGAAAGACTTTCCTAGAAAAAAACTTGGGAAAAGCAATATGAATTCTAAGTGAGGCATTCAGTTGTCTTATTCATAAGGAAAGTGGATTAGGTTTAATGTTTACATGAAGCAACTTTGGCCTCCCATTCAGAGAAAGCGTGTCTAAATAAAGAATAGGTTATGTAAAAATCCAAGATGAGATTTTTACAGCTCACTTAAAGCACCCTGACTTCCTGCATGTGCACTCAGTCAATGCTGTAATGTGCTTTTCTTCTACTTTCAAGCTTGACTTACACAACTCATAAGCTGAGTGCATGTGGCAGTAAATTAACGCAGTGGAAAAAAAAGTGAAATCTGTTTCAGCTATTCCAAATAAATACTTGACATAAAAAGCAAGAGAGCTTTTCAAATTGATGCATTAAAATCTTTTAATTAAAGCAATACCTCTAGTTGAAGGTGCAGTAAGCAGAATTAATGTTTCATTGCACATGAGCTGACTGTGTGTGTAAGGACAGAATGTATTTTTCCATGCGTACATATTAATGCTGTGTGTTAATTCTTGGCTTTTATTTCAGGTGAATCTACAGCTTCCTCAAATTCCTATTCTCTTAAAAATATCGAAGATGTTAGAGAATTCTTGGGAAGGCACTGTGAGAGATTTGATAAATACATAGGGTCTTTCCACAGAACATTTAAAGAACATGAAAGAAAAAGCCTCCGCCACTACATAGTCAGTATCTTCCTTATTGATGTCTAATTTGCTAAACATGATTTGTCTCACTGCTCTGGTTGTCTGAGTGTACTGAGCTTTTCTATGTCAGAGTAGCCTAGAGTTGAGTAAGCGGGGGAAGGGAGAAAGTGAAATTTGTAAATGTGAATTACCACATCCTAATGTTTTGGTAAACGTAATTATTCTTGCTAAAACTCTTAACATAGTCCATATTTATGAAGAAGAAAAGGCTTCCTTTCTTTTATTTAAGCTTTGTTCCTTCAAGTCACATTACCTGAATCTGATGGCATTTTTTTATCTTTTCTCCCCCCAGGATTCTGTCAATGCACTTTATACCAAATGTCTCCAGCATCTTTTGAGAGATTCGCACTTGGTAAATGCTTACTCCCCTAAATACATAGTACAGTGGTACTTAGGCAATAAATTATCTGACTTTCTCATGCTGTTTGTTTGGCTTTCCTTTTCCAGAAGATGCTTGCAAAGCAAGAAGAGCAGATGAATCTGATCAAACAAGCAGTTGAAGTAAGCATCTGAAATGAAGGAAAATAATTAGCAAGCTATTTTTGACTCTCCCTTTCATGCCTAAAGTACTGGGTTTTTTTCTACAGATGTATATCCATCATGCTATTTATGATCTAGTCTTCAAATATGTGGGGACTATTGAGGCAAGTGAGGTAAGTTTCTTTGATTGCTAAATGGTGGTTACATTAATCTAAAGCATTTTAAAAAAACTGTCATTTTTCTACTGACAGGATGCTGCTTTTAATAAAATCACCAGGAGCCTTCAAGACCTGCAGCAAAAAGACATTGGAGTGAAACCTGAGTTCAGGTGAGAGAGATGATTGTGGACTCCTTTGAGGAGTCACTGAGATTCTATCTTGAATAGGATCAGGTCAGCTAAAAAGTGTCTTCTTTCAGACATTACTGAGATTTTTTTTCCTTCATTTGTTTGAAACAGAAAAGCAAAGCTTTGCAATTGTTGCATTAATGGTGGTTTGCTTTGCTTTTATGTTGTTATGCTTCCCTTTCCATCTACAAGGTATAGAAATGAAGATGTGCTTGGAGCAGGAATGGAAACACTTTAAAACCACACTTCAGTTCAGCTCTGAATAAGTTAAAACTTGGGCTTTTGGACATCCTGCACATGAACTGTGTATGCTAATCACTGCTTTCAAATTATTTTGTAGTTTTAATATACCACGTGCAAAGCGGGAACTGGGTCAGTTGAACAAATGTACTTCTCCTCAACAGAAGCTACTTTGTCTGCGCAAAGTTGTACAAATTATTATGCAGTCTCCTAGCCAAAGAGGTCAGTAATCAGTGAATCAATAATTGTCAACTTTTTTTCTTAACCATCGCACAGAGAGCACTTCAGGATATAACACTGTGTTTGAACAGCACTTGTGGATCAAACACAGTTGAGTTGGGGTCTCTCAGGTCTCCAAACGGAGCAAGGTGGAGGCAGGGTAGACATTTCAGCACTGTTCTTGTGGGGTAAGGTGGGGTTCTAGGTTAGCTTATGTAGGTATTAATTGGGGTGTGTGGGAAGCTTCATCTGCCAGGGTGCTTCCTCATGCAGCAGAATTAGGGGTGATTCACTTTAAATGCTTCTAGATTGTTTTTGTCTATTGGTCCATGCTGCTTGATATCTTGAAACTGATACTTTTAAGATGCATCTTTTTCAAAATGCAGTGTTGGTGGGGGACAAACAAACCTATGTGCTGCTTTGGAAGTGCTACTGTGGATTTCAGAGATGATTCTGTGATAGGAAAGTGTGAACCTCTTAACCTGGTATTTATTTCTTGTAGCTTGGAAAGAGAAGATACTTCTGCTAAGCAAATAGAGGAGCACAATGAATTTATGCTTTCCTTATTTCATCTCTTCCTTAGCTTATTTTAGTGAGAGATTGAGAACATTTGGAGGCTGTCTTGGTTATTTAATGCCTTCCCTCCTAGTAGAGCTGGCTCTTAGTCTGAGGAGGTAGAACTCCCATTTAGGGTTTCTGTATTTGACTTGAACAATGACATGAGTAACATCAGATGTGAATTATATATATATATTTTTTTTTTTTTTTTAGTTAACATGGAAACCATGTGTGCAGATGATCTTCTCTCTGTTTTGCTGTATTTGCTTGTAAAAACAGAAATCCCAAACTGGTAAGTAACTGCTTTGGCTATACAGAACTCCATATCTTACGTAGTGCTGCTGTAGGGGCACGTGTTTCTAAATATGCAATAATAACTTACAACAGGCCCCCTTACACTTCCAGTAATGCAGAAAACTATTTATTACTAGGACAAAGACCAAAGATGGTTTACTGGTGAGGCTAAATTAAGGACCTATCAGGAATGTGTCTTTGTTTTGATTTCCAGCCTAGAAAAAAGTTGTAATGGGAGGCCATCTCTCCCAAATCTGCATGTCGGTATGAACTGCACACTGATTCTCTCTCATCAGCTGTGAAGCCTTTATGCATCTTCTACATGTTCAATGTATTTCTTACAGAGAAACTAGATATGAATGTATAAATGCTTCCTTCTGGTCTGTGCCATTGTACTTATCTCTCCTCACCCTCAGTATAAGTCTACTTAAACCTGTATCTGAACTGAATTTCAGTGTTGGTGTGTCCTGTATGTTGGGGATCAGCATTTTACTTGTGCCTATCACTGTGCACTGGTGCTTGAAACTTTAACACCTTTGAAGTGAGGGAGGCAATCTCCCAGTTCTGTTCTTATCTTGTCCTTCATCTCTCTTAACTCCAGTTAAAAACATTTCATTGAATGTTTGAGATAGCGGAGTTCCGATCAATGTACAAAGCTCAGAACAGCCCGAGTTGCAATATGTCATGCTGGTGTCTTATTTTTAGTCATTCATGGCTTTACCTTTCTATTTCAGGATGGCCAACTTGAGTTACATCAAGAACTTCAGGCTTTGCAGCTCAGTGAAGGATGAGCTGGGATACTGCCTAACCTCAATTGAGGCTGCGATAGAATACATACGACAAGGCAACCTCTCTGACAGACCCGCAGTAAGCTGCTGTTAAACCCTGTCAAATGTCTGTCTGATGTCTTGTAGGACTGTGTACCACTGCAGGGGTAAACCCAGACACAGGATAAAAATAGTTAGCAGAACAACTCCCTTTTTTTGCTACAGAAATGAGTTGAGGTGACTACATGAAGCAAATGCTGAAAGTATCCAATGATCACAACGAAGTCCTAACCCTGTAGCAATACTTGTTGTTCATTATATGCTGCTTGAGGAAGTAGGTAATTGTGAAGTCTTGCATCTTAATGTGATTAGGGGAAAATTCACAACACTGTTTTCTACAGCTGAGTCCTCATTAAGTCTGGTGTCTCCTGTTTGTAGTCTAACATGGTTGTGAAAGCAGTGCAGTACTTGAGAGTAGGCATGGCTTAAACAAAGTCTTGTGTCATTTTAAAAAGCTTAGCTGTGCTAGCAGAGTGGACATCGCAGTGTAACTTAAAATAATTCAGTAAATCTTCATGCTCTGAAAATTCAGCGCATTTGCAGTGCAGGTTCCCATGCTGTACCAAGCTGATACATTAGTGGGATTGTGGGCTAAGAGAAAGTGAAGTTTGAAGGTCAAATTTGGCTCTTGGGATCTCTAACCTAGCAGGTGCAGGAAGTTTGTGGATGCATGAGTTATTTCCCACTGGGCAGCTAGACCTTCTGTCAATCTGGTCAAATCCCTGCAGGCCAGTCAAGGTGATATTGGTATGACTTTAGAAACTTCTGTGATTAAGAACTTTGTAGCTTATTTAGTAAAGGAATCCAGTCTTACCATTCCTGTAACGTTTTCTACTGTTTTAAAACTGTTTTCCTGATCTGATGTGGAAATCAAAAGGGGTGGACTTGGAACCAGAGGGAATTCAATGTGTCTCAGTTTGCCCAGCTGCAAAGCCCTGGAATCTAACTGCAGGGGCCAGAATAATGGCTCAGTGTGCAGAGCTTGGGATGGGACAACCTGGGGCACAAGCTTAAAGAAGCAGGACTCAAAATAACATTTTAGCCTCTTGTTATTTTTGGGTTTGTTCTTGTCTGGGGTCTTTCCATGAACCTGTCATGAAGGTTTGTTTTGTACAATAGAAAAAAAAATCAAACCAACACTTCCATATTGTTTAAACAGACTGTGGTGGTATTTCTTGTCTGTAATGCTGCATTGAATGGTGTTTAAAAAAAAATAAAAACATCAGTTTGAAAGAAAAATAACTTGCCTTACAAGTTTGGGTCCTGCTGTCATTCACAGTCAATATACAAATACCAAGGCTGGTGACCGGAATGGAGAACTGAAACTGCAGTAGAATTGTCTTCCACAGCAACACCAGCAAGCTAAAAAAGAATATATTGCACTCAAATTTCTAGAATAAAGACTGTTTCCTACTAAATTGCCTGATCCTATCCTTCCTTATGTAGCTAAGCAGAGCAGGTTTTTATATTGGGATTGCCCTCTTGTCATTATAACTTAAGTGCCAGTGCCATTAAGGTGCTGTATTTGTTTCTTCGGAAGTCACCTGCCTTGAAAGATGAACCATGTCTTTGGGAAATCTAAAAGAGAACATGAGTGTCTGTGCCAATAGAAGAGCAAGCAGTAAGTGTTCCTGCCTGTACTTCAGCTGGAACAGCTCCAGACTTGGAGCACTTTCTCACTTCAGAGTGTGTACAGTGAGTGTGCAACACTAAATCCTTCTGCTTTCATGACTTGAAGGCAGCACCCTGAGCTGAGGGGGAAAGCACCAGAACCTTGAAGATGGGGAAGTGGGTGATGGCTTGCCCTCAGCTCAGCAAAAAATAAAAGAACTAGACTACCCTTTTTTCCAGTGTATGAGAAGAATGAATGTGGTACTCAATGAAGTGAAAGACTAGGAGGTGGTATATACCCCTTTGACAGGAATGGAAAAAGGGTAGTGAGGAGAGGCAGGAGCACTGCTCTCTCTTCAGGGACTTAGTTGAGATATTTCCTTCATTCTCTGGTAAAAGAGATGAACTTCCCATTGAAAACAGCAGCAGCTGTCATGTTGATGCCCCATGGTTTTCCAGATTGTGGTGGAAGGAGTTGTGGGATATAAGCAAGCAGGAACATTGCTGTACCCTGGGGCTTCATTACAGCCCTTTATGTGGCTATGCTTAATTTTATAGCTGGCTTCAGATGGAGCTTCTGGCAGCTGAGTAATGCTGCTGTCCAATCCCTAATGAAGCAACTGCAGAAAAAAAAACTCAGCAGGGAACTAATGTACCCTGTGGGATAATGGGCATATTATCACCCTCACATCAGTATGTGAATTGCACTTAGGACCTTCTTGCCAAATCCCTTCACTGAGGTCATGCAGGCTGTGGTGAGACATTTTGGTTGTGGGGAGGAGAAGAGCCTATAATTGGTAGCTCAAAAAAAATCAGGTTTTTTTTTCTGGAAGTTGTTGACATTGTTAAATTAGAATTCTAATCAGTAAGTGTTGGATGTTAGTTACATTCCTATGCCCAACTACTGTGCAGTAAGACTGTAGTTCAGAGTGTTAAACTTGGGTAATAAAATAAGGAATTAGAGCCAGCCATGATGGGATAAGCAGCATTTGGTTTCATGTATGGAAAGAACTGTAGATGGAGAGGAGATTGAGATGGGGAAGTTATCCCTGTTCCCCCTCCCTCCAACCACTTTATTACCCTCAGTTTGTGTTTGAGACTTTTTTTTTGGCTTCTGCCACCAGCATTCAGCCACCAAGTCATCAGTTGTGAGCTGCAAAACTCACATCATTACACAGGTACACCCTCATAGGTACAAATATTTCATTTCTCTACACTGAGAGTAGTGTTTTAATAAAAGGATCATTAGTGTTTGGATGTGTACTTTTTAGACAATGTGCACTTAAAATATCTGACAGTCCCACTCAAAGCAGTTTCTCTTAAAAAACCAAAAACTTCTGGACTGCAAATAAGGCTGTTACAAGTGACTTTTGACTTTAAAGGCCCAAACTTGCCTAATACTTCATCCAATATCTGATTCTTTTGTCATTCTATGTTTCACTTTTGAAGATATGTGGTTTTACCTGGGATGCCTTCTTTTTTTTTCTGACTTAAATAATCCATATGTAATACTGCTATATTAGGGTTGCTGTCTTAGGTGACGTTTAAATAATTATTCCATTTGAAAGCATACAGTGTGGAAGGAACTGTATTAAAACTACAGTAGTTTTTGCAGATGATTACTTAGATTCTTCACAGTCAAAATATAAAGCTGTCTGGGAGCATCCACAGTAGAAATTCTGATTAGACATCAGAAACTTGTATCAGTCAAACTTGTGATTGCATGCTTCCTAGGAAAGTTATTCTGGGTCGTGCTAAAAAGTGTATCCGACGAAGGTAGTAGTGCATGCCTTTCAACTCCGAAAAGATATGTTTGGGTATCTTTAACTAAAGTACTTAGGTTTTAAAAAATCCGTGAATATGTGTCATCTCTGGGTGTCTAAATACAAACAATGTCCTGCGAAGTACAGATACAGACTTTTATCTCTAGACCTCACAAACATGTTTTTAGTTACATTATTTGCAGTACAGTTTAGGGGTTTTTTAAACAGCTTTATGAGGAACATCTGTGTTGATTTTGAGACACAAATTATTTAATTTCTAGAAATTCTGAACTCTGTATTTTTAGCATATTTGCAGTTCATGAGGTTCTTAAACTTCATACTGATGTTAAGAGTGGAGTCACACTGTGTTTACTCATATCTGATCTTCACAGATATAATTGCAGAAGCCATAGCCCAGGTCCTAAACCATCAAAGTTTACCTCATGCATGGGTGTGTATCTTAAGGGCAGTGGTCTTATGGTTTACGGAGTCTGAAGCCTTTCCATTTCTAGAGAGACAGTCGTTATCCAAACAGCATCCGAAGAAATGATATTCCCTGCCAACCATATGCAGCTCTTGATCACAATCAACTATGGGCAAATGTTTCCATCTATGTTCTTGGAAAGTGTTTTCTTTAGATAGTTCTTTTGTTTCATGGGAGGTTCAATGTTTTGACTTAATAATTTTCACCTGGTTTTGGAGGTATTTATATTCTTTAGTGCATCCTGGAGTGTATTTTCAGATATCTCAGAAAATGAGAAGTACCAATGCAATTGCATTACATGTCCTGGCTCAAACACCAATTTTCAAGAAGTGCCCAGTAGGAAATACTACATGAGTGAATCTGCTGCAGAATGCTTTGCCTGGTTCCGTCTTTTATGTTTCAGCAAGTAGCAGAGAGTTCAGCAAAGTCTTTGAGTCAGAGTTGTATCTGGGTCATCTTTTTTAGTAGCCACCAGTAGACATGTCTTACTTTCTCCTGGTGAGAAAGCTGTGTCGTACCTCTTACAGTTCTTGCTGTCTTTGATATGTCTTTTCTAGTTTTGCTGTGTTCTTTTTAGGGTGGTACATCCATAATTTTGTTAATGTTGAGCTAGTTCACAGCACGTTGCAGTAAGGGAATATTCTGGTGAACATCTACGTACTATTTCTTTGAACAGCAGATGCACAGTCTTTTGAGTCTCAGAATCTTAAATGTGAAACTGATTTAAACTTCAGTGTGTCTGATAATTCATACATGGTAAATAGAGTGTTTAATGCTTTTAAAACTTAATTCCACTGTTAAGATACTTTACTTATGCTTCTAAATTAATAGATAATCTATATATTTTATTTTCAGGAATCTGAGAGTCTGTGTGACAAGCTGCTTTTAAGACAAAGGATGAACTTGTTGTCCCAGATGTCTGCTACACCAATAGACTGCCTGTTTAAGGTTAGTAACTTCTATGGTAGAAACCATCACAACCTATGTATTGCGTGTTTATGTCCCTCCGTTTGTGCCATTTTCTGGAATGTTATGAAGTGTTATTTACATTAGTACTGCAAAAGGTGCTTTAGATGTTAAAGGTGGCTTTTAGATCTTGTACATTTCTGTGCCAAAACTTATTACGTTCGAACTTAATATAATCTTAGGGGTTTGAGCATGCTACATGAAATATGGAAGCAAATGAGGATGAAATGCTACTGCTGCTGGTGTTGTTTGGCCTATTTAATGCACAGATATGATATTAGTGTCTGGTTGTCTCTCACAGCTTTTGGTGCTTGAAACTGAAAGAGTTTTCTGAAATAATTTAAATGTGGTCACCTGACAACTACTCCCTATTGTATGTTAATCTCATACTGTCATTCTGAAAGAATTCTGCTTCTACAAGGACACAAAGCAGAGCTTCTAATTATATATGTTCACAGCTTATGGCTAGAGACTTAGTAATTTTATAGAAATGTTTTTGCACAGAGAGAGCTCAATTTCGTGATTGAGTCTAAAGAGAACAATGGGAATTGTTTTAATTTTTTATAGAAAGTGAAGTAAGCCAAGAACAGATTCTTTTTAATACTGAGTGCCCATTAGGGGGTTTTGTGCTGTGGCATTGTTCATTTCTGCTTTCTGATGCTTGAACATGTCTTTTATAATCGGTTCCTTTCATTTTGTGCTTCAGTAAATTACTCTTGTTGTGGTTTGTTGTTTTTTTCCTTAAAAGGAGGCCTTTTGTATTGGTTCCTCATTCTCTTTTTTCTGTTGTTTTTTTTTTTTTCTTTTTTTTTTGGTAGCATATTGCTTCAGGTAACCAGGAAGAAGTGGAGCGATTGCTAAGTCAAGGTGACAGTGATAAGGACACTGTACAGAAAATGTGCCACCCGCTCTGTTACTGCGACAAATGCGAGAGGCTGGTTTCTGGGTGAGCACTCTTCATCTCCACAGATACACACAAAGCTGTGTGAAAGCCTGTATCTTTGCTTTAGAAAGTAAGCTGCTTTTGGTTAAAGAGGAATTTGGTAGCACTTCAGGATGGGGGTAGAGAGAGTGTGCCTGTGTGGTTTGAAATAGCGGAGGAAATAGCAGAAAACAGAATACCTTGGAACCCACCAATTCTGTGATGGAGGCTCTATGTCCTTTGGGAAATGTGATGTTACTTCTCTTGGACCAAACTTACAGGTCTCGGGCAAAACCACATCTCTTAACAGAATGTAGACATCTCTATAGAATAACTTGTCAATGTGAAAGGATAAAAAGTTCCAGAATCAGTTTTTTGTCAGCCTAGGACATTTTTCTCTTTCTCCTCACCACTGCCACGTTGGGTAACTGGGCTGCTTCCAAACTATTGTGTTTTACAGGAAACTGAACGATCCCTCCATTATTACTCCATTTTCCCGGGATGACCGGGGATACACACCGCTTCACATAGCTGCTATCTGTGGTGAGTGGTGTTGGTTTTCCTCACTGGTGTTTACTATTCCTTATGTTTCTTTATGTCAGCGTGTTTTCCAACTTTACAATTAAAATTGGAATATTGCATTAAATCGGTTTCTTGCTTCTTTGCTGTTGAAACCGTTATCTGGGCACAGACTGAAGTTATTCTTTATTCTTTTAAGCTCAGTTTCTTATGGCTAATTTATTCTTTATTTGCTGGCTGTTTACTTTTGTGGTAGTGGTTACCACAGTAGTGCTTTCTTCAGCTCTGAAGAAGGTATAAATGTGAAATCAGAAACCAGTCTTGTTTAAAGAACTGGCAGATTGAGAAATGAATCTTTTCTCCCTCCTGCAGCTGGCTATGCATGGTAGATCTGTAACATCTGTATTTTAATATTCATTATATCATTGATCTTTTATTAAAAGATGTATTATTTTCTTAGTGGGTGTTTTTTTATAAATAATTTCCTCTTTTGTTATTATATTGAATCCAAAGATTTTGTTACTCATAGGGTAAAAGTGTAGCTTGCTTTTAGCTAGAGGTTCTTTTTATGACCTTGAGTAATCTGCACCAAAAAACCCACCAAATACCAAGGAAATGAATATACAGTATGTAGAAACGTAGTATGGAGAAATGCAGGGTATCTTGGTTTACAGTTCCTGCTTGAATTTGAAAAGTAGCAAGTTCTTGGGCAAAGTTTACTTATTTTTTTTTAATGTCTCCTTGTTTTCCAAGGGCAAACATCACTAGTGGATTTACTGGTAGCCAAAGGAGCCATTGTTAATGCTACAGATTACCACGGTTCTAGTCCACTTCACCTCGCCTGTCAGAAGGGATATCAAAATGTTACAGTAAGCACCAACACACCTAACTAAATAATAAATACATGACTCTTACTGAGCTGTGTTACTGTTGCTGTCATTTAGGTCTCCTGAGAAACTTTTACCAGAATTGTGTGTTGTCAGAATTGAGGATCTTTTATCACTGTAATCTGCAAGATATTTTATTTTTTTCTTATGCTGTAAGGTTTTAGGCCATTGGTAATAACCAAGCAGCTGACAGTTATGCATGCCTGATAATTCATCCATTTTGTTAATACAAATGTCCAATACGTGGTGCAAGTGGAGAGCACTTGATTGAGACAGAAGAACCATTGCAGTCAGTGGAATGAGTGAAATGACTTCACACTGTGTTTAGGATAGACTGTGTAACTCCAGTAATTATTGTCTACTTGAATTTTACATATGTGGTTGTCTTCAGTTAGCATAGTTGAAATTAAGCTGTGTCTTGACTTGCATAGGCCCTTAAAATATAATAGTATATGTATTGGAGTGTTTGCTGCAATAGAGAATTCATTTTTTTCCATGGCAATTCTGAAGATGTAAGAAATGGCTTTTATTTGGTTCTCAGGGTAGGGCACAAACCGTGCTGCAGTGCCAAGAGGGTGGTGTCTGAAACAGGAGGCACAGTGTATCATGAAGTGCTTCATCACGCTAGAACCCTGAAGGAATCTGCAGAGCAATAATTGTTTGTCCATTAATTTTTTAGTTACTTAAATGTCTACTTCTGTTTTCCTTTTAAGCTGCTCTTACTGCACTATAAGGGAAGTACTGATGTTCAGGACAATAATGGAAATACCCCACTTCATTTAGCCTGCACTTATGGTCATGAGGATGTAAGTAATTGTTTGATAACAAACTAAATGGACATTCTAATGGAATGGAATGAAACTGTGATGCAAATTTGTGCTAAACTTACATATTTCAAAAGTAAATAAAAAGATTTGGAGCCTAAACTATTTAATGCTCTAAATCAGGACTTTATTTGGTAGCTCATAGCAATTTTTATTATGAATTCACGTTAAAGATAGTACAGTGCAAATTTAGTTGAGTTATTTAACTCTTTATTTAATGACACTGAACCGTTTAAGCCTTCTCTTTAGGCAGTGAATTATATGAGCAGCAATGAAAGAAAGCTTAGGATGTTATCTGAATTGAGAGATAACACCATAATTTATTGATAGCTTTCCTTTTCTTTCCAGTGTGTCAAAGCTTTAGTCTACTATGATGTGCATTCCTGCAGACTAGATATTGGCAACGAGAAGGGAGACACTCCTCTCCATATTGCTGCTCGCTGGGGCTATCAAGGGATCATAGAAGTGCTTTTGCAAAATGGGGCAAATCCAGAAATTCAAAACCGGATGAAGGAGACTTCCCTACAGTGTGCATTAAACTCCAAGGTATTCCTCTGTATCTTCTGGCCTGAATCCTGCCCGATGCAAAGCCACAGAGTGTAGATGCTCACCTGCTAATAGGGTTTCACTATTAAAATGAAAATGTGTGTTTCACTTGGAAGAAGGAGGATCACATTTTACCTCTAGTAGCAGGAGTACAGTCTGTGGGATAGAACATGAACTTGTAAATGGGTACTTTTAATCTGCTCAGTCATAATCTGTTACTAATATTAGGTTGTCACCTAACTTGTGTTTCAGTTAGTGGATTCCTCTTCAAGTGGAGTTACACTGATTTTCTTTAATATTTTTATGCAGATTTTGTCATTGATGGAATTAAACTATCTAACATTTGAAAGAGGACAAAGTGCTTCTGAGGTAACAACCAAAGGAAGTTGCTAAATTTTTTTTGCCTGTTCTTAACCTCCTTAAATTGATATGTAACTTTGTTTGTTTGAATTTTGTTTGTTTTTTCCAACGGTAAGTCACCACTTAGGTCTCCTCAGCTCTCCACAGAGACTTTCAGCAGAGGATCATCTGTCTCAAGCCTGTCATCAGCATCAACTGATATAAGGCAAGAAGAAGTAAAGAACAGTTATAAAGAGGTAAGACTGAGGTCTAAATTTTGACAATAAGCAAAGTGAAGGAAGCTAGAAGAGTGATATTTTGCCACTGTTTTAAACTGCTTCTTCAGGAATAGGCTTCTGTCTGGTTTGGAAAATTACATGCTGCTGACCTCAGGGGCTTCTCATCTCAGTACCTGAGCACTTATTTTTTATGGTATCAACTGCTCTGTTGGTTATTTCTAGGGAAAAATTGAAAGCACATTTGGAGTGGTTGTTCAGATTTACTGAAGTCAATTATGTAATTGCAGAATTTGCTCAGGTTTACAAAAGTACAGTGCCCCAAGGACCTGACTGTCCTTTCCAGGAAACAGATGCTATTGTTACGAAATCTGTCAGGGAAAAGAGACTAGTACAGGCATGCTGGCACACAACAAACTGGAATGTTAAGACAAGCTTTCAAAATAGGCATGGGAGTCAGTTTTGTAACATGTGAAGAATACAGACTATATATTAAATATCTTACATGTATGTGTTGGCTGTTTTTGCTCTGACCACACCAACCAAGATGCCATCCTCTGAATCTTTTCCTGTGGGACCTCAGGTCCATGATTCCCATTTATCCCTTCCTAAGGCAGTCATATCACTATTCATTCTGATGCTTCTCTTTATTTTTTCTGTAGTTCTCCTGTGCAATTTTTTCCAAATTGACTTCCTTAGTATGTTTGTTTTTCCTCTTGTCACCCCTACATTCAGATTCTTTCTTTCCTGCTTTTAAAAGGCTCTTGCCAAAAGTTTCAGTTTGCTAAAAACACTGAAGAAATATAAAGATGTAAATTTTGACTGGACAATATTACTTCCCACTTCAGTTACTCTATGAGAGGCTCAATGTAGGAATGTACCTCTGTGTTTACAGAGTCAAGGACTCTAAGTAAATAGATTGAGGATTTATTTTTCCTTAAAGGAACAAATTTATGACACCCAAGAGCTAAGACTGTAGTTCAAACCAGGAAAAAAAGATTACAAGCAGCTTACACCTGAGGTCCTTGGGGTTAATGACCTTCTCCTGTAATCCAGCTTTAGTTCATTTCTGTTTGCCAAGTTTCACGTGGGCTCACTGCTCTTATTCTTAGTAACCAAAGAGGCAAGAGCCTGATCCTGGGAGAGCTCCGTGAGGGGAATGCCACTGAAAGTAATGGAAAGCTGATATGGTCAGTTTTCCAGGTTTACACCAGGGATTAAGGGGATCCAGTTCGACCTTTATTATCAATACTGAATTAACTATTCACTTAAATGGGCCAGTCATGGTGGTTTGCTTATGACTTAGAAAAGAGAGAGTAAAAGAGCCAGGATTGTAAACTGGGACTCGCTCTGTTGGAACTAGTTCCTTGCACAATTTCTGTTCAGCAGCTGAAAACCTGGGCATGCAAGTGAATTGTAGTAGATTTGTTTCATCTATTTTTACATTTAAAGGAAGGTTCTTCTGTTCCGTGGAGGAATGAGAAAACAAACTGGAAAGATGGGGAAATGCATGTAGCAGACATTTTGCCCTAAGTGCTCTTAATAAATTATCTATAAGCTGCATAACAGATGTTGTACCACTGCTGGGGCCTGAGGCAGATTTTAGAACTGTAAGGAAGTTGTTATTTCTGGAAAGAAATTATCAGAGCTTGTGGGTCACTGGCTATTACTGTTTGGCATCTTGTATGTGATAAAACTGACTCCTGAAAAATCTTTGTTCTCCATAACCCTGTATGTTATGGGGAAATTTAGGGAGGCACAGATCTCCCTAGTATGTATAGTCCGTTTTAAATTGGGATTCAGCTCGCCCACCTTCAGATATCTGAAAGATGGTTGTCTTAACTTCAGACATCTATTTTCCCTCCTTAGTCAGTGGAAAGAAACTGGTACCTCCAGAGAGGAATTAACCTCAGACATGCTTAGTTTGACCTGAATTGCAGTCAAGTGTTCTTTGTCAACTGCGTTCTGTTCTGTAGGTACCAGAGGGGAAGTTTTAAATGACTGGCTTAGATTTAGACATTCAAAGGTAGGAAAGAAAAATCAAAGAATTGTAGATTCTGCCTTGAGTGGCTGGTGTGTGACTCCAAGGACCTTCATCCTGTATTAGAAAGATAGTAATAAAATAAATCTTCACAGCTTTCCTTAAGGGAGATAAAAATGGAGAAATTTAATCTAGCTTTTGATCTTTGAACTGTCTGTGTCCTGTTTCAGCTGTTTGTGTCTGAGATCAGACCAGGCAAACACAAACTTCAGCCTCATGCTTCCTTGTTTGCCTTACCAAACATCGCTGTCACACTCAGCAAGGTGGGCATTTCTAGATAAAGATTGAAATGTGACTGTAGCTGTCACTTTATGGTATCTTCCACTCAAAAGATGTTTCTTAATATTGAAAGAACTTTGTTAACACAGCAGCATCTTTGGTGATTCTAGCACAGTGCTGGAATAATTTGCTATAATGCTGAAATAGACTTTCACAAAGCTTATTAAATGATTCTTCAACAATCTGCAGAGGCTGGGTGAGGTACCCAGTGACAGGACTAATGGACTCTCCCTGCCCTCTTGCTGGCACCCAACCCATTCCTCTCAGGTCAGATCTCCACTCCTTCATGGGAGAGCAGACGGTCAGAGAAGTGGGGGAACAAGCACATCTCCTTGTCCTGCTTTCACAAGCAGTCCAAGGGCTCAGGGGAGTGGCATCAGTGCACTGCAGAGCACTTTTCATCTCTTCTTCCCTCACGTGTCTCTTCTGCCCCTGCAGAGCTCCTGAGCAAGAGAGGACCTTCCCCATGCAGCTCTGCTGAGGCATTATCTGACTTGAGCATACACATTTTTAATTGATGTACTGCTGGTCCCCTGCAACAGCTCTCTGAGTTAGAGATCTGGCTTTTGCTAATGCACACCCTTTGATACTTATATCTTTTCAGATTTTAAGTAAGAAAATAAATTTCATACTTCCAGTCCAGTTAGGTTTGTACATGTTTGGTTTTTAGCATAGGAATAAACCAGCAATCTGCACATGTGAAGGGAACAATTGGAAAGAATCTTTTTCGCCTCAAACTGTTGTTTCTCCAATAGCACAATAAACCCTGCCATCCTTTGTGCTTCTGGTAGCTTACGGTAGCTCAGCAGGAGTCCAATACAGTATTAGTGTTTATTAGGGTAGAAATTTGTCTTGATTAGGGTTTTTAATGTTAGGTTCACTAAAGAAATATATGGGGTAGTTGCTGCTGAACCAGCATAATAATATATACCAGCTTACATGGCTTTGTTTGTGTGTGGGTCACATATACTCAATTTAGATAAGTACTGTTCATCTTTTAACTAAGCAAATCAGAGATCATCAGATGGCCACAGGCCTTGTACAGCTTTTGTATTTCATAAAGGAAGAAGGGTTTTCCTTTAAAACTTTATCAATAAATATGAAATGGGCCAGCAGTAAATCCTAGTGCATGAGCTTAGGAGGTTAGCAAAGGACACAGGATTTTCTGTGTCCTGCTTAATATCAATACTAACAAAACAAATAAATTATTTTCTTCGTAGGTGGAAAAACTCCTGAGAGCAGTTGCTGATGGAGATCTGGAAATGGTGAGTCTTAGCATAGTTGTTGAATATTATTGAATTCTAATTTATCTCATTCCAATTGAGGAAGCTATTTGTATATAATATCAAGTGACAAATGCTTTGGGTAATATCTTCCTTCAGCAACAACTTATCAAATTCAGCTCATTTTCTAGAAAAAATATTCACTCCATGTCCCCAAATTATTTTACCTACAGTGCTTTAGGGCCAATTATTTTGACATTTCCATGACCTCTTGCACTAAAGAAATTACTTTAAATTGAATAATTCCTTTGTGAAAGCCTGTCATTTAAAAGTGTATGTGTAGTCACCTCTAGGAGATCTAAAGAATTTGGGAAGAACAACACTCAGGGCAGGCATGTTGAAATACTGTGGGAAAGATCGGTTTATCTGCTTGCAGGTGCTCAAGGTCCTCTCTCAAAAGCCATTGTAGATGGGGGTGTGGTGCATTGCAGGGCACTGATAAGACACGTGTGCCGAGGTCAGTGTTGGACTGGATATGCAGTCAAACAAAACAAAAACAAAGGCAGAAAGAGGAGCTTTCAGGTAAACCTAATTTTTGACAGCCAGCCCATTAAAAAACATTATTCCCGGTTCCTTGTTTCTGTGCCAGTTCTGGATATTGAATGGTGGGATTTTCAGTTTGTGTTTGACTTGGGAAGCATTCCAGTAATAGAGCGGTTTTTAATCCACAAATGCTTTTTGATTCCTAAATTTCCAGATTCTCTAATGCTTTAAATATTACCTACTCTTTATTGTATGTTTAGTGCCTGTAGTAATGTTGGATAGGTACTGTAAATGAGAAATGGGCTCTTATTTTGTTTGTTGAGGTCTGTCTCGACAGGCACAGACAGCAGGATCATAAGGGTTGTAGATTTTTGCTGTGACAGCCAATTGAACTTTGCAAGGGGAGGCATTAAAAAAGGTGCTATGAAACTGGAAGATTAAAAAAAAAATTATGATGTGATTGTTCAGGAAGCCAGAAAACAACCTTGTCATCACCATAGAGGCTGCAAACTTGAAAAGCAAGTATGCTTTAGATGGGGGAATGGTTTGGGTTGGAAGGGACTTAAAGATGATCTTTTTCTAATCCCCTGCTGAAGGCAGGGGCTTGTGGCTCTGTCCGTGAAGTGTGGTGGAGGAGTGGTTGATCCTGCTTTACGTCAGTGTTCAGTCTTTCCTTCTCAGTGATTGGGTTGGTGGTCAGTTGTGCACCATGGTCTGTAGTGATGGATGAACTATTCAGCTTTCTACAGAAATACTTAGATTTAAACAAAAAAGCAAGTAAAAAAGCCCCTTTTATTATTAGGGTGGGCTAACAGTGGAACAGACCTGGGAGGTTACAGAGCCTCTTCTTTCAGAAGTATCTGAGCAGAGTTTGCTCAAACTTCTGTCAATGATATTAGGGAAGAATTGACTTTGTCTCAGCATAGATACTTGATTTGGTGCTCTTCTGAAATTTCTTCTACCCAGCATATCCAGTGGAATGGATATGTGCAAATCCATCACAAAAAAAAAGGCAAATATCTTGTCTAAAATAGATCTTGTGGAGCAGCTCAAGGGCTGGCATACAGGGTACAGAGACCCCAGAATGCTTGGCTGAGCATTCCAGGCAGTGTGTTACTCTGCAGTGGAAAGAATGTTTCAGATGACAAATTACCTGGGAAATGGAGATTATGGACAGCTTCCTGAGGTGGTTCAGTGTGTGTCTGCTCAAAAGTACAGTTAATATTTTGGCAAAAAAAAACTTGAAACTAACTAAAACAGTTGTTCCACTGTAGTTATACAGAGGTGTGCATGGGAGTTCTAAGTTTGGATTTTTGTGAGCCACTGGTATCAGTGTGTTGAGAGCTGGGTATTGTATAGTGAGAGCAGCAGCACTGAGCTGTGGCAGGAGGGGGAGGAATTCAGTTGTGAGGGTCTTGGTCAGTGGTGTGGGGAAAGGGGGAAGTGGAGTGACAGCACTATTTATTTTAGAAGTAGTAAAGCTTCACTCAGCTGGCCTTCCATAAATGGGCAAGCTTGAGAGAAGATTACTTTTTACTCCAGAAGTCAATGTGGAATTTGCAGGGAAAGCAGTATTCTCTGTGGAAAAACATCCTTTTTCAGTCTCAATTCTGTTGTCATTCAGAATCAGGTATTTGGCCCTTACTAGTTCAACTCGGATTTGTTCTAACTGCATGAGTTTAATTGGATAGATTACTAATGTGTTGGAGCACAACCTGCTGACAAGTGTGAGAATAAATAGAGTGGGAGGAACCTGCAGGAAATTTCGTTGTCCCCATTCTCTTCTTGGCTTTGAACTGCAGAGCTCTTGGCTTGGCCCGGGTCTGTGACACCAAGCCCAGCCCACAACTCCAGCAAAGCTGCCTCTGTCTCAGCTCCAGCAGGAAGGGGCTCCTCGATTTTGCTGCCACTGTTCAGTGGGGAAGGCAAAGGGCCAATCTTCCTTCACGATAACAAGGCAATGATACATCTTTTCACAGCTCTCTTAAAAGCTGCTAAAAAAAAAAAAGAGTAAAAGGAAAACCCTTCACAAGATGACATACTTCACACCCACTCTGTAATCCTGTAACTCCCTGTGTCTGGGAACTTCCCAGAGGATCTACAGGAGCTCTGGGAGATCCCACCAAAACACAGGAGTGCCCTGGTCTTTCTTGTGCCGTGATGTTAGTCCTTGGCATGCACCTAGCAAAGGTGACTGTTGATGAACTGTCCCTTGCATTATGAGACCAGTTGAATTCCCACTTCTCTCTGGAGTTCCTGAAACACTTGTCCCATTGAGCTTACAAACTCAGAGTGATACACCAGGTAGGTGTCGGGATTAACATTGCCAGGTGGTGTAATAATGGAGACTTAATACAGTCACTGCTAATTCTGAGACGTCTTTAGTGAACAGTAGATTAATGCATTTCAAGGTAAAAATGTATTTCATAAACGGCTATTTTTTTGTTGTTGCCTAAAATGTAATGTAAAATTAACATACTGTAATCATCACTGTTTGTAAATTGCACATGAATGCTCTGAGTCCTAAAGATTGTCTTCACTGAAGGGCCTCTCCCTCAAACATGAGGCATTGTATATGGAGGAAAAAGTGTCCAGCTCCTAGGAGTTCACAGACCTAAGAAAAGTCAACGCCCCTGCAAAGTTTTGGGTGTCAGTTAAATGTCGTCATCCTTGTCATTTCTTATGTTCTTTAAAGCAAAAGATGAAACACAATTCACATTGATATGAGGTGGCACAAATCATCTGAGCTAAAAGGATTTGGAGGGTTTGAGAATGGGTGAACACTGAAATTGTGATTAGGCAGCAGGAAGTCATTTATAATTCACTGCTGTACTTGGAGAACTTTCTAACTGCTTTGTCAGGGTAACATTTGATTTAATTTGGCCTGTGGGCAGCTGATGCCAGGAGGTGGCTGTATAATCTCCCTGAGAGATTCACGAGTGTGTATGTGTGAAATCTTACTTATCTACATATGCAGGCTTATTAGAACATGGGATCTTTGGGCTCTGTAAAGAAGGACTTGCTTTTTATGCCAGGTACGTTATCTCCTGGAATGGGTGGAGGAAGACTTAGAAGATGAGGATGACACAGCCAGTACCTCAAAACCAGAATTCTGCCATCCGTTATGCCAGTGCTCAAAATGTGGGCCAGCACAAAAGGTTGGAATATTCATTCAGTAAAAAGAATAATTTATATTCTTTTAATGTAAATTTTAGCTCCAGGAAAGTAGCATTCCTATGGCCCAGCACCTCTGTACGTCTGTCTGAAAAGGAATGAACACAGTTCATCTGATGCCATGAAATTGTTCCTTTTTTTAATTGCACTGTTGAAAATTTTGGATACAGGAACAGTATTCAAAGACTTGCTCAATACCTAATGGAGTGAGAAAGCTTAACAGTTTGCTTTTAGAATATGTGGGCAACTTTGAATAATAATACTTTTCTAAGCCTCTGGTTCTTTTTTGTGGTTTACATTGCTAACTGCCACACTACTTACCTTAGTAATCAGTTTAGCAAGGAATACCTGCTAATCCTGTAATCAATGTAATGCTGATAAAGTCTTTTTTTTTAATAGCATGACATCTTTCCTACAGGCTACATCTAAAACCTCTTCAGAGATTAAATATAATTACAAAGACTTTGTTTTCCGTTGCAAATACTTCCTTCCCCCTTATTTATCATGGACTGTAGAAGAGAATCAAGCTTTACAAAACACTCTCTCCTTTTTTTTTTTTTTTTAATAAGGAATGATCCCAGCTTCTTGGAGATAGAAAACCAGTTATTTGCTTCGCATTCTCACTATGCTTTAGTCTCTGGTAAGGGATGTCCATGTGCCCTCACTACTGAGATCATGCGCTAAAGGTGCCAGAGCTTGAGACCGTAAAGCTCATGTTATTGTTGGCATCTGCTGTGGAATTTACTTGCCTGCTGAATGAGGAGAAGAAGGAACTTGTGAACTAATCTTAACCCCTGTGTTAGGCAGCACACATGGAAAAGCACACCGAGGACAGGCAGAATGACTGTCCAGCACTGTAAATGTCAGGCAGCCACAGTTTGTGAGAGGAGCAAAAGAAGGTGTCCCGTACTGCTATGTAAGCTGTCCTGTAGGTGATTTCCTTATCTCTATTCCCTGTGGGAATCTGCTCTCTGGGCCAGTATTACTTCCAGATGAGTAAAATTAATTTTAGGTTTTATCCTTATTACTTCAAGCTTCATGTAGCAGTAAAACAAGTGTATAGTGTCTGTCCTGAATAGCAAAAATGTCTGTATAAATGAAAGTAACTCATTAAAACTGACTAATATCCAGTATGAGCATCCTAACAGCTGTATAAAGACTTTAAAGTTTTACTTCCATCTCAACCAGTGCTGCTTTAGTCTCATTTTAATATCATGAATACTTGGCCTGGAGTTTCTGTCTATGAAGTTATCATGTTGGAAGAGAAGAGAGAACAATAACATTGTTCTGCCCAAAAATACCACCCAGCTGCTCTGGTTTGCTGAGTTTTCCCGGAGCGCTCAAGTTAGGCTCTGTAGCAGAAGTTCTTGTAATGTCCATCTACCTGGATTGTATCAGCTTAGCAGATATTTGGCTGCTCTTTGGTTAACAGAAAGTAGCATGGTTGGTTTTATAGTTTTGTGATGTTTTTTCCTGAACAGAAATTTTCAAGGATCTCTGCCAACGGGCTCGGAGTCAACGTTTCCAACCAGGATGGTTTCACCCCGCTGCACATGGCAGCGCTGCACGGGCGCTCCGAGCTCGTCTCGCTCCTGCTGAAACACGGGGCCAGTGTCAGTGCCAAGAACGCAAAACACGCAGCTCCTCTTCACCTGGCCTGCCAGAAAGGGCACTTCCAGGTAACTCATCCTCTTCATAACGCTGTTTGACACTTCGCCACCAACGAAAAAGCTGCTGTGGGAAATTGCCAACAAGACTAGACCAGTAACAGAGAAAATCAGTTCAGTGATTCTGCTTTGTCTTTCACTGTCTAAAATCTCCAGACGGAAAGGGGCTCTGAAACTCTTTCAGTAGACACTTTACTTTCTAAATGGTCTGAAATGCTGGTTTAATGCAAGTGTTGCCAAAAGCTACTGTTGTACTCCAGACACTTTTAAAATGCCTTGTGCAGCTGAATCTTCCTGTGTACGTACATTCCTCTATACCTTCTCTTCAAGGAGGTTATGTGCACCTCCTGGAACCTTCAGTGGCCACAGTATTAAATTATTTGCTGTGTTTTCAACTCATTAAAGTAGATTATGAGCCAGTTGGAGCTCTGAGGGTAGCAGATAACCTCGTCTCTCACTGAGGTCAGGGTATTAATACAGGAGGAAGAGTAAATGAGAGGCGAAAAATAACAATAATGAAAAAGCTGGGGCAGACAAGCAAATGGGAACATGCAGAAAAGTGGGAAACTAGGGTTTATAAGGAGCTGAGGACTGCAGGACGAAAAAAGAACTGTGAAGATAATGGGAAGACAAAGCACTAGGGAAGCAAGAAAAAACAACAGTAAAACTTGCACTTGTAGGTTAACGAAGGTTAGTTCATGGTATATTTACCACATAAATAACTCCTTCCAAATGTTCTTATGAGTTGGGAAAAGTCTGATGGGTACTGCTGCAGTGATGGTTTGGTTTTGATCTTTGGTTATGTATATTTTTCCATATACCTTGAGTTTTATTTTCTCTCCTTTCTTGCAGTTGCTTAAATTTTTATTTTTTAAAAGTGTGTGTTAAAATATGAAAATGAGTCTGATAGGAAGAGTTGTTTGTGGTTGTCATCTCTTTGGCAAATGTGACACTTGTTTTCTCTATCCTTTTTTCTCCCATCCTTTTCTCAATCTGGATTTCAAAAAAGTAGTTAAAAAAAGTGGGGGGGAGGCTTTCACTGCATGATTGTGGTGAGCTGATATCTTAAATTAAAAAGTTATTTCTTTCCATAGGTGGTAAAGTGTCTGATGGATTACAATGCTAAACAAAATAAGAAAGATATATATGGAAATACTCCTTTAATTTATGCATGCTTGAATGGTCACTATGAGACTACTGTCCTGTTGATACAGGTAACATCACTGAAAACAGAATGTTCAGAGTGGTATTTCTTATATGGTATCTGTGCTTACCCAGTACTCAGGATCAGTATTTTTAGTTTGACATTTCTCTGTCGAAACTACTCAGGGAAAAAAGAAAGAGAGTTTATTAACTCACTCTTTCCAATGCCTTCCCTTCAGAGATTTTAATTACATAAATATTTACCTTACTATTGTACAGTTAGCTGTTTTTATGGAAATTTTATGTGGCAGGTGTTGGGTTTTCTGACTTATGATTCTATCCCAAAGGGGTTTTTATTGTGGTTTTGTCTTTTTTATTTTTAATATCTCCTAGACTTGGACTATATAGTAGGTATATGTATATATATACATATATGGTATGTGTGTGTGTGTATATATACACATACTATATATATATATAAAAATATGCATATATATACATACTATATATGTATATACAATAGATTTATGCAAAAATGAAATGAGCTGATCCAGGAAATTGTGGCTATGAGAGAGGAGGAAATAATATGTGCATGTGGCTTATGGTGACTGCAGAGGCCTGTGATGCCTTGTCCTTGCTCCTACATGGGAAAGGAGAGGAAAATAGAATAATAGAATAATAATAGAGGAAAACAGAAAATCTCCAGCCGTTGTAACTGGGATTTCGTTTTGCTGTCCATCCAGCGTGGAGCCTCTGTCAACCTTTCCAATGCCAAGGGCAACACAGCCCTGCACGAGGCCGTGCTGGGCAGGAACGAGGCCCTGGTGGATCTGCTCCTGCAGAACGGGGCCCTGACACACCTGAGGAACGACAGGAGCTGCACCCCCGCAGACTGTGCTGAGCCCGTGAGTGCTGGCACCTCGGCTGCCAAAGGTCCACGTGCACAGCGTGGGAAGGGCAGCAAATAGAAGTGTTTGTCAGGACAGTGTCTGTGTGACTTCTGTATTTAACAATCGTGGGTGATACAGAGACTCAAGATGCCTGTTTATTGTACGGCGTACAAATGGTTATATGAGACCTGTTGTGTTTCTAAAATAAGTTATCCCAGGCAAAAAGGATGAGTCTAGAAAGAGTGAAAGCGCATATGTAAATAAAAATGACATTAAAATTAGGTAACGGCAGAGAGAGCAGACGAAATGCTGGCAAAGGAACACCTTTCACTAATCAGTTGCGCTGTCAGCAATCTTCCTTTTTCCACCCACCACCTTTTGACCTTCAAGCCTTTTCATACCTTTTATCTTGCAATAGATAACTATGACCTTCCCTTTTAATGATAGCAATAACATTGTCATCTATCTAATATTAAATGATACAGAATTTTTTCATCCTTAAAGGATTTGATGCATGGTCCCTCTCTTTACATGCTTAAATAGCCTGAGATGTAGCATAATGACCACAGAATTCTGTACTGAATCAATTTTAGTATGTATATTACCATTTGAACTGAAATTAGCTTAACCAGAAATTATATAGTTTAAAATAAGAGGTCAAGGCTTACTAACCCATCGCTCTGGTACAGTGCAACTTGTGGAACACTGATTTTGTCCCTACTCAAAATGATACAATTTCAGGTTTATGTTTATAATGAGATATTTTCGTGTGTGTTACATTCATTTGGGCAGCAATTAATTGACACGCTCTGCACAGACTAAAATCCTAAATTGTACTGATATTTTTCTTTAACAATGGTGAAAAATATGGAAACTCTTAAAATGAAGAATTCAAATATCATGAAGTTGCTGGAAGGAGCAGCAAGTTCTGTACCCACATCAGCAGAAGGAGAGAAGGAGTGTGAGCAGCGTGCTACTGTCAAGATAAGGAAAAAAGGTACCTGTCATGTTGCCACTGGTATGAATAAAAAGGGATTTAGGAATTCATACTCAAGTACATCAAATATTTAATGTAATTGATTTACATATAATTAAAGAACTGACAATTATTTTGCATATTTATGATAGGCAACACCTAGAATACTGTAACTGCAGTAGACTTTGTGTTATATTCATGACACTGCTGCAAACTTGATTTTCAGTTTTTTGGGGTTCGTGTGCAAATTTCACATACAGAAGCATTTAAGGTTAAAAAACACACCACATTTGAGATTATTTAATTAACCATGTATTAACTGTGCATTTCAGTGCAAAGTAAACCCGGTTTAAATGACTTTGTCATTTAATTTGCCCTGTAACAATTCAGGGAGTGACTCTTCATTCGTTACCATCTCTCATATTTTGGTAGAGAAATAAAAACTACAGAGGGAACTGTCTAAACCTTTCAGCAGAGTTTGCAGAGGACTTTGAGCAGTGGCACGATGTGGCAGACAATGTGCAGAGACACGTGGTACAGAGTGACAGTGCAGCTGAGCCGCTGCAGTGCCTTTATGGCCACGGGAGAGAGGTGTTACCATCCCTCCTCCGCCCGGGATTATCCACTGCTCCCCTTGTGCTGGCTCACAAGTGTTCCAGGGGCATTTTGAAGCTGGTAGAGTTCACAAAGCTGGGACAAGGGGCATAACAAGTTTTGTGCTGAGCCAGGCAGAAAGAGGACAGGGAGACTGCAGAGCAGGAATTAGGGAAGATGAGGAGCAGGAGTGTCCATTTCAGCATCCATGAGTTTTCAAAATAACTTTTGCATTCCACCCTCGGAAAGATTGTGAATGTCTGGTTTAATGGAAAGCGACAATTAATCACAGTGTGCTGATGCCTAAAATTGAGATAGTTCTTTCAAATATTATGGGAATAGTTCTAAAGAACAGTTGAACATGTTTGGCATCTGTGTGTTAATTAATTCAGGTTTGTAAAAATTACACAATTTCTGCAGAAGCCTGGCCAGCCATGATAATCTGATGAGGAATGTTTACTCCTGCGAATTAAAATGCTTTAAAATTTCCAAAGACAAATTGCCGCTCTGATTCAAGTTAGTACAGTTACAGTTCTACAGTAAAATTTAAAATCTAATGTCAGTAGATAACACTTTTCATTCAGAACTGTTTTAATTCCTAAGTGTGACTCAGTTGTAATTTTAGCTGCCTGTTCTTTTAAACCCCCAGTGCATTCTAAGCCCTGTGAGAAAGCCGATGATCCCAAAAGCAGACAACTTCAACTGGTCCAATCAATTAACAGATTTAACAAGTAAGCAGAGGAGCTTCCTCAGATATGTTTGTTGTTTCCCATACGTGAACAAGAAATACAGCTGCTAATAAAGCCCAAAGAGGGTCAGTCATGGTTACACATCACATGCTGTTGTGACAGAGGATGTTAACTCCCCAAGACTTGCACGTTCACATCCCTAGGCAGATGTTCTGGGTACGAAATGCTCACTGGGGTGGTGAAGGAGCGCTTACAAATGTATTTAAAATGTATTTAAAATCGGGTTTGCATTAATACTTGGTGTACCATCATTTAAGGTTTTCAGAGCCAGACAGCTTAAAAAATAAAATGTTACTGTTCATTCATTGGTTGGGGTTTGCCTATTATATTTTTTAATGTTAACGTTTATTCTGTAGTAAAACACAGGGAAGGTGGTGCCAGGGAGCAGCTGTCTCTGGTGAGAGAGTTCCACCTTGTGGAGCGTCTGTGATAGAGGCTTTTGTGAAAGGCTTATGAAAAGACATTTAATCTCTTTCATTTCTTTAAAATCTTCCTTAGAGAAAAACATTTACGGAGAACAATAACAAGAGATAAAAGTGTCCCAAATTTTGACTATCAGTTACTACACCAGGTAAGTGGAAATACTTGCTTGAATTATTTGTATACTACAGCAGGCATGTTTGTTTTCTATTGCTATGGGTACATATAAGAGGAAAGTTTCTTTACTAGTAATGGGTGTTGAATCACTTGACCTGTTTGCCAAATTGCTGCTGGTTCATCCTTGTTCAAACTTCAGTGGTGCTTCAATAACACCTCTTAAACACCTTATTCTTACTTTTAAACCTCCTAAGCCTCTTATTTGGAGGCTTCATCTCTCGTTTTCTGTGTCATTGCATCAAAACCTAGGACTGAAAAACCATGCAGGTTGAAGGAGCTGTAGCCACGCAGGGATGCTTTGGCAAGAGACACATTTTTTCATAGATTAAAATTCGGGCTTGCAATAAGTCTGCATGTAAGAGGAGCAAAGTGCATGTTGCATTGTCAGCTGTGACACAAATGTGTGTGATAGATCCACCCCTGCTTGGGGATGTGGTGGCACCTCACACCAACCTGACTGCTGGATGCTGCCCTTCACCCAGAGCATGTGCTCCCTCTTCCTCCTTACATGGCCTTTGGCTCCTGTTGCACCTTGTGCTGAGCCATGTCAGCACACTTTAATCAAGAGAAAAACTAACCTGTCCAAAACAAAGCAGGTTTGACCAGGTTAGTCCAGCAGCTGCCCACCATTAGATTGACACGGCCTTGGAAATGCAGACTGTGCTGCTCGTGTCCCTCTAGAAAATGGGATAGTGTTCTAATTTCAGAGAGCCCTTAGGAGACTGAACATTTGCAGAGAGCCTTGAGAACACCAAATTAATGCTATAAAGGTGTAATGTTTTATTAATCCTTGTATTAATGATAATATTCCACTACTTAATTAAACATGGGATTTAGATTTTATAACTGTGGCTCACTGAATGCAGTGTCATGTCAGTGCACAGGTGTCAAAGAACTCATATGTGACCGTGATACACAGCTCTTCAGCATGTGCTGGGCTGAGTTCATACAGCTGTGGCTGTACAATGAATTCACGAGTCACACAGCTCTCAGTTGTGCCAGTAACCAAGGAGAGCCACCCACTCCGTAAAGGAAAAACCATGAGCAGGTGTGGAAATGGAAGATACAATAGTTGGAATGATGAAAAAGAGGCCTTAAGGGAGATGGGGAAGGGTGGGTGAGTCTTCCCTCACAGGTAACAACTGGAAACAGGGAAAGCCTTTACCTTGAGCAGTGCCTGGTTGACCACATCTGTATTGCTCCTTCCATAATAGTAAAAGACAAGGCCGTTAATTTCAGGTACCTTGAGCCTTGCATTACAAAAGTTGTTTAGAAGAGTTAGGATGATACTGGGATACTGCAGTGCAAATAAGTTTTGGAATGCCTGTTATGTTTCCAGTTCTGGTACTGATGTGGCCTCTTCTTATTTTCTCCTATATAGCCTGAGTATAATTACTCTCCTAAAAAGTCTGCCATTTTTAGTCCTTTGCTGTGTTCTCATTATGAAGAATACCATGCAACTGATGTGATAATTATAACACCATATTCATTTTAACTTCTTCGTAATGAAGAAAGTAGATAATGCTCTTAACGTCCCCTTCCTCTCTCCTCACAGATGGCTATTAAAAGCTTTGATAAAACCAAGTTAAAATCTGTGGGAATGCTGGCCCGGAGCACAGTTCAGGGCATGGACACGGGAAGCAGTGGTGAGTTTGTGGAACAGGATGTCACGATGGAAGTTCCTCACAGGAGCCAGTTAATGCAGCGGAGACACACAGTTAACGTGCCCCTTCCAGCAGAGCATGGCAGTGACAGTGGTTCATCCAGCCCTGGAAGTCTGGGTGTTTCACAGTCACAAGACTGCTGTGAGGACTCCATTTCAGATCACTGAAGTGGATGCCGAAAGCTGAGGAACTTGGTGGTGTGTTTTGGTAACCCTTCACTGTATGTCAAAGGCATCAGTGCCACTCGCAGGCCTGTGCTCAGAGCAGAGGACAGGACAGGACAGCTCTGCAGCACAAACTGAATGTCTCAGCACTTTGAAGACTGACTCCTGTTTATGGTGGAGGTAACTCCACAGCCGGATCATTACTGATCTCACAAGCAGGGACATACCAAGATGTAGACAGCAGAATTACTTTCCTATCCTACTTAGCACTTACTAAAAAATTCTATATAACAGTAAACCAAATGAAACCCTGTATTGTATTTTTCAGCCACCCACTTTGTTTTAAAAGTCTTTGAATAATTTTTGCATTTTCAGTTTTTATCACTACATTGAGAATATATTTATATATATATAAAAAAAGATATATTGGATAACAAGGTATTTATTGCCAGAGGTAACTGAAATGTCTCTATTTTTATTGTAATGTTACAAACCATTATAGTATATATTTCTGTGTAGTTCAGTAGCTGGGCAGACGATAGTCCGTAACATCTGCAGCACTGCATTATTAATGTGAAGGGATGTAATCCCTGCTGATTCCTTGGCAATGCTCCCCTCTATTGGAGCTGCAACATCAAGGTCTTACACAGGAGCCAAAATACTGGGGAAAAAGTAGAGAGCCCTTGACAAAGCTAAACTTTGGACTTGCTATTCACAGCCTAATAAAAACAATGCAGAAGCCTGTAAGGACACACAAAATAGTTTGGTTTTCTTTTCCTCTAAAGCAAGTAATGTCCAAACATACAGCTGTTCATGATTCTGAACCTGGGCAACATCTGCAGACAGAACTGCTTAGAAGGCTGCTCTGGACTGCTCTTAAAAAGGTGAAATTCCCATATGAAAGGTACTTCTCACATCAGTGAGCTTTGTTTGGAATATGCCAAATCCCACCCCATCCCCAGGGGTGATCTCTGAAAGCTCACAGGGAACTACGAGGTGGCTGCTTAGATTTCAACTTCGTTTTCCACTGTTCTGTGTAAATAGCACAAGCCAGGCTTGACAGTCCAGTATTTTTTATTCTTGCCTCATCACATCCAGCTTGCATTTTATCTCTCTTTTCAAACTGTTTCTATGGATAATTTTATTTCTTTTAACTGTGGTATTAGTAACCTGCCTGGCAAAGTACAAAGCTGGAAGACAGACTGAGGGGTTTTTCAAATAACTTTTTAATCTAAGAGTTAAAATGTCAAATGACATTTGGATTTGAGGGCGATGTGTTTATTTTTCTAATAATTTATGAGTTCATATGATTTTCTGATGTGCCTTGGATTTGTGCCAAATGATGGAAAGCAAAAACTAGTAAAATAACTCTTGAAAATGCTGTTTTCTTTGAGTCCTTTTGTCCAAGCATTGATCTGTTGTGCAGATTTCCTTGCTTGGTTTTTTAGGCATTTGAAGACTTCACCTTGTATCCCTAAATTAAAGGTTCTCCTGGAATTTATTCTTCAGTTCAGTATGATTTTCTTCCCTCCCACATTCATGGATTATTAGGTTATGTGGTTTTGGATTTAAGGCAGAGGTATACAAAATATAATTGGTAGTGAATTTCAACATCTTCACATAATCTCCTTTTCCAGCTCTACATTTATATTAAAAAAAAAAAAAAAAAGGATGGATGTTCAGCTCTTACAAGCCAAAAGACCTGAAAGGAAAGAGACAAACCAGGTTTTCTTCCCTCTTGTGACACCAGAGAAGACCTAGAGTAAGTCACTTGTCCTTACCTGTAAGAATAACTTTGATATTCAAGAAAAATTCCAAATTAGTCCAAATGAAACAAAAATAACAACTGTTGAATACTTTTTTAAACCACATTCACACAAGATGAAAAACACCCACTAGTGCTCACTTGAAACCATTTTATTCTGTTCAAAAAAACACTGCAGGTGGAATCATACATGATCCTGTTATGTCAGATAAGGGGTCTGTGGTGGCAGAGTGTTCATCAGCACATTACAGTATTTATCCTACTAACTTCCAAAACCATATTTTTCAATAAAGGTGTAGCACAACTTCAGTTTTAATTTATGCATGCAGGATTTGCAGAAAGTTTAGGAAAATGGTCTTTTTTTTTTTTTCCAGTAAGAAACACTCCAGCCATTTGATAAAAGTGGAGGTAGTTTTAAGAACATATGATACCAAGTGTCTGAGCAGTGCTGTTGTTACACAGTTAACTTGCTTTTTTGGAGACAGCCCAATAACTTCACAGGGCCATGGTTCAGCTGTTTGTTGTTACAGTTTCTTTACACAGACTGCCTGACACGGAGTCTCCTGATCCAAACACTATTTGATGCCTTCACTCTATTTTTAAATTTCCAGTAAGGAGTTGAGAGCCATTAAATGCCTCGACAGGGGCTCAGGAAGTCTCCTTTCTAACACTTCTGACTTGGAGGCAAGATTTTAAACTCCTGGAGAGAGAGTGGCTGTTCCCAGCTTGTCACTTGGCTCCTGCTATGTTTGGTATCTCCAGCAGCAGCAAGTTAAGTGTGTGCAGTGGCTGAAAGCAGAGCTTACACACTGAGTAAGGGGCAACAAAACGTTCATGCTCATGAAGCCGTGGGGAACCTCGGACTGCTCGGGCCTCTTAGACTACAAAAATTTAAGTTATAAAATCCCCCTTCTCAAGTTTATTTTACAAGTTCATTTGTTGGCCTTTTACAATAATAATAATTAAAAAAAAAAGTGAAGAAGCGTAAACATGTTCAGATCTCACGTTCTGCCTGATAACAGCAAGTTTCCTTTCTCCAGGCATTTGTTTGGCAGCCTTACAGTAGCATTAATAATCATCCTCTTCATCAGAATCCAGTACTCTCCTTCTGTTGAACTGAAATGAAATAGATAAGGTGAAACTAGAGGGGTCACAGTGACTCCAGGCCGGCTCAAGCCTTTCCCACTCTGCATTTGATGATGCACTACCTGGGGTAGCACATCCCTCCCCTCCCAGCGGGACAGGACAGTGTCACACACCAGCTGCAGATGTGCCTGCTCTGAATTCATCCCAGCACTCACCAGTGCAGGGCACAGAGGTGGAAATACAAAGTTCTGCCCTGAATCAAACTGGTCCAGTCTCTGTTATTTTTCTGTTGTTGTATATTAACGTTACATTTAGGAAAGAGAGCTTACCTTTACTGTTGTTTTCTTTTCTGTTTGCTGACTCACTTTTTCAAGTATTTCTATCAAACCTTGTTCTGATACCTAGGAGAGAGAAAGAACATCTATACAAACACATTCTGAGAAATGTTTAGTATCAATCACAATTTCCTTTCTTATGAAAGGTTTTTGATGAATAATATTTAAAATCTCTCAATTGCCTTTTCAGTTACTTAATTTACAGCTATGAGAAACATCCTTTTTTCTTTTTAGAGTGAATTAGGTTTGAAAATAAATATATGTGAGGAAGAATTAGGAAAAGATACTTACCTTTCCAGCTAGCTGTCCAAATCTTGCCATCTGTATAAGATAATTCTCTACTGCTTTTGCTTTGTCTGGTTTCACAAGTGCTAAATTGCTTACTGCAACAAAAACAGCTCTGCTCATTTGGGTTTAAAACATTCTCAAATACCTTCACCAAGTAACAAAAAAGTGACAAATATCCCTTTGAAATTTCCTCCATGCCAGGGTTGTGAAATAAATTGAAAAAAGCATTTTCACTTATGCCAGACACAAGGCAGTTATATTTTTACTTCTAAACACTTGTTCATTATTAGATTAACCAGATTTGACTTTCCCTACAATTTCTGTTATTAATTTAAAACAAGTAATTGATTAACATTACTCAGATGTCAGGTAGGCCCTCCCCTCCAATTACTGATATTGCTGTAGTTTTATCTGCTCAGCAACAACATTTTTATAACAGTATTTTTATAGTCTGGCCTCCATTCAAGCACCTTCTGGATTTGAGTAGCACTGGAGTCCACTAGGTGAGAAATTTTTAATAGAAAGTTACTTGGATACTCACATCTTGCACGAGCTGCTTGATCAAGAACTTGGGCTAAAATAGTATTTCTTATCTCTGCTTCCCTGTAAGGGAAAATGAACCTCACATTAAAAGTGGGATTTCAAATACCTAAAATAACATGCACAGAACAGCAGACTACCGAAGGCTTTTGACTCATGGAAGGCCACTTTAAACCTTACAGTTACGTGATTTCTTTTACAGCTTTTCCTGTCATGGGCAGTTCTATGTACATTGAAGTTACACAGCTGGCAATGTCTTCCAAGAAATCAAAAAAAAAACAGTTTAAAATGTTTATTAGATTCAAGACCAAAAATCAGTAGTCTCATTGGTACCTCTGTTTTGCTTCCTGTTGCGATGGATCACCAGGAGGCTCCTGAGGAATGAGAGCAGAGTAAATACCACAATCCAGGAACATTTCACACAGGACAGTCAGTTTAAATATTCCAGCAGCATCCACGGATGCTAAACCTGCCTGAACCCGCCTGGCCATGGATGAGATCCTGGAAATGGGAATCTGCTGCCCCAGCAAGTAAAAATGCCACACATTGCTTTCCTCACAACACAGTGATGCAAACAGTGGGATGAGTGCTGCTCCTGGATCTATCCACAGACTGCCCTGTCCTTAGGTCTAGGCTAATAAATTTACCCAAAGCCCAGAAAACTGACAAAAACATTACAAACCCATTAAAGTAAGTTAAGGATAAGTGAAATTAAATTTAACGCTTTGTATTTATCGAAACAGAAGAAAACCCAATCCCAGCTGAGATCAGAGAATCACAGAATCATGGAATATTCTGAGTTGGAAGGGACCCACAAGGATCATCAAGTCTAACTCCTGGAGCCAATGAAAAGTCAATGAGGGGGGTTCTGCAAGAGTTGGTCCTGCATTAAATACTAATACATATGAAAAATAGAAGGGGACAAACTTCCAAGTCACTTTTAGTGATAATTATTCAGAAGCAAGCAACAAAGAGGAAAAACCTGAATTTTATATGGAATCTGCACCTCAAATTTTACAGGTAACACTTAAAAGTGTGGAAGCAGGATGGGAAACTGTACAAAAAGACAACAGGGCTGCTCAGAGGTCTGAGAGAGCCTTCACAGGGACAACAAAACTGCCAATTCATATAAGTCCATACAAATATCTCCCAAGGGTGTCAGAGGATGCTGCCAGACTCTTTCCAGCGATGTCCAGCGACAGGACGAGGCTAAACCACAGGAAGTTCCACCTTAACACGAGGAAAAACTTCTTCACCTTGGAGGTGGCAGAGCACTGGAACAGCTGCCCAGGGAAAGTGTGGAGTGTCCCTGTCTGGAGACATTCCAAACCCACCTGGATGCGTTCCTGTGTGCCCTGCCCCGGCTGCCCCTGCCTGGGCAGATCGGACTGGGTGATCCCCAGGGGTCCCTTCCCACCTGAACCATGCCGCGATTCTGGGATTCAGCTCTGAAAACTGAGAGGGCTGTAAGGAAACCCCCGGAGCAGTGAGTGCTGTGGGGCGAGGTCGGGGGAGGGCCCGCTCGTGTGCGGACCCTTCCCGGGCAGGAGGGCTGCTGAGGGGAGGTGTCCGCGGGGCGCCGACGGCCGTCAGAGCTCCGGGCACGGCCGGAGCAGCACAGGCCTCTCCCGTCCCCGCTGCCCTCCGGCCCCCAGGGGCGTTCGCCGCACCCGCCGAGAGCGGCCCGGGCGGGGGCACGGGCAGTGCCTCACCCGGTCCCGGCTCTGATCTCCCCCATCCCTCACCAGTGCTCAGCTCTGGTCCCTCACCCCGTGCCCAGCTCTGATCTCCCCCATCCCTCACCCCGTGCTCAGCTCTGATCTCCCCCATCCCTCACCCCGTG
>JAWMRA010000020.1:4741601-4778642 GCA_035584735.1 Pseudotriccus pelzelni
CCCCCATCCCTCACCCCGTGCTCAGCTCTGATCTCCCCCATCCCTCACCCCGTGCTCAGCTCTGATCTCCCCCATCCCTCACCCCGTGCTCAGCTCTGATCTCCCCCATCCTCCGGGCCCTCAGCGCCTCCAGCTCCTCGTCCGCCATTGCCGAGCCCAGCCCCGCCCAGGCCCGGCCAATCCCCCGCCGAGCGCGGGACCCTCGCCAGGCGCGGCCAATCGAGGGCCGATGGCGCGGGGTTCGGGACGTGCCCGGGCCCTCCCTGCGCTGCTGTGTCAGTGCTCTGACACCCGGCACGGGGAGAACTTCATGTGGTGTTTTCGTTCATGGCTATCGCTCCTCGTCCTGTCACTGGGCATCGCTGAGACTCTGGGACTCCCCTGACGCCCCTTGGACATTTGTATGGGTTGATGAGATCCGCTCTCAGTCTTCTCCAAACCAAGCACAGTCTCTCCCCACCTGAGAGATGCTCCAGACCCCAGATCCCCTCCGTGGCCGCTGCTGGACCCTCTCCAGTAGCTCCTCGCCTTTCTTGAGCTGTCCCTCTTTTGGGAGCTGCTGGTGCCGGCGGTCGGAATGGGATGGGGTCAGGCCTGCGAGTGCCCGGTGTGTGAGCACCGGTGTGTCCATCGTGTGCCTGTGATCCCAGGGAGCTGCTCCCAGGCTGCTGGAACACCGAGGGTTTGCTGTGTCCAGTGGTACCGGTGACTCCACACCGCTGCCCTTGGACTCGTGGCTCTGGGTCTGCCACAGGCCCCCCCAGTTTCCTCTAAAATCCAGGCAGAGGGGCAAGATTTGGCCAAGCATCCCACAGAGGCAGTATGGATTTGTGCTTCCCCAAGCTCCGCTCGGCTGTAACTCCCCAAAAGCACCTCACCGTGCTGTGCCCACTGCATCCCACAGTCGGCAACTGCGACTGAAAGACATCCTGCCCCTCAGCCACGGCCCTGTCCCTGGAATCAAATAGAAACAAAAAACACAAACAGCCAAAACCAAACAAAACCAAGGCCAACCAAACAAAACCACAAAACAAACAAACCCACAACAACAACCAAACAAACCAAAAATCCCACCAAAACACCCCCTACCATAGCAAAAACCAAACCCAAAACAACCAACCAGCCAAAAACCCCAACAAACAAACCAATCTCCCCCCCCAAAAAGACAACAAAAAACAAAACCACAAAAAACTCAAACCATAACAAAAGCTGACAAAGCCACTGGCCTTGATCAGACTGGGTACGAAGTCACCCTAATAGCAATTCAAAGAAACTGCTGTTTTCACATTCATTTTATAGCTTCAATCATGTTAAATAAGTAACTTTGACGTCTCAAATTTCAGCTTTCAATGCTGGTCACTCACACATTCTCATTAGAAGCTGTAGGTCTTTCACTCGTACTTTGAGATTTAATTTAACCAAAGCAACAACTTGAACACAAAACTCTGTTCTACCAGGATGAATAAGCCACAACTTCCTAAAAACAGAGGTTTCTCTAAGGATAAATTACCAAATATTTCTGGTCTGGTTTTAAAACGTAACAAAATGTGTCAACTGCTTGTTTATGTAACAGCTCCTGCAGTGAATGCAGAGAGAATTGGTGGAGTGGAACTAATTTTCTTTGGATCTTTCCAAGTTGCACACTCTACATGGATCAGAGGAGCCTGTCCATCCTACCTGAACACTTTTCATCCATCCACATAGCCTGTTTAGTCCTTGATAAATAGAAAATCTACTTCGGGAGCACGTTTTCAGTGGCTTTGGAGGCAGGGCTTGGTTTTAGCTCATTTTTCCTTCCCCGCTGGCAGCAGAGGGAGCCCTCGGTCCACGGAAGAGCGTTTGGTGCTCATCGTGCCGTACACCAGAGAACAAAAAAAGGTTTGGCTTGTTTTTTTTTTTTCTTTTCGTGCAGTATGTTCTCACAGATGAAGCTTTAATCTATATCGTACATCTCTGCTGCTGTAAATTCATGCTCCATTATTCCACCATATGCTTGGCTTCGCTCAGAGAAAGCTGCAGTAATCCTAATACTTCATCTCGCTTTATAGATATTTGTGTTGCGGGTTTGATTACACGTTGTTTGCTCACGCACTTTAAAGGTTATGTCTTAATAAGTTGTTTTGGATGAGTTTATTAGCAGTGAGCTGGCAGCTGATGAGTTTTTGTGTCTTGAGAAGGTGTCGTTGTAGTTATTGTCCCTTACAGTGTGAGGTTTGGGAAGCAAAAAGGGAGAGTTTGGTTCATTAAAGGGATCTGGAGTCGTGCAGCCCAGTGCTTTAGGTTGTGCGTGATTTTTGGCTAGTTTCTTTTTCAGATTGGAGGAACATATAATTTCCTCTGCAAACAGGGCAGCTCAATGTGAAAGCATGAAAGGACAGTCACAGGTCTTTCAGTATCAGTAGAGTTGCTTTATAACATTCAGGAATTTTAAATGTGATGCAGAAATGGTGGATTTCTAAAAGTTTTAGACACATTTAATATGTCCATGGAATTCTGCATGTCATTTACATTGATGAAAAATGGTAAACAGAAATGAGATTCTTTTAAAAGTCTCTTCCCCCTCCATTTTTAAAAAATTAATATTCTGTATTCTTTAAGAATGTCAGCTGTGAAAGGTGCTCAGTATCAGCTGGGTGTCAAGGAATAATGCATTATATGTACATTAGTAAATCAGCAGAGTGACAGGAAAAGTACTGTAAAAGATCTATAAAAATCTCAAGGGTATCCATGTCAATGAGCAGAATCGTTCCTGAGCTCTTTGAGACTCTATTTCAGACACTAGAGGGCTCAAGAAATGCTTCTGATTTCTTCCACGAGGTTTTAATCACTATAAATGGTGTGTCTCTTTCGATAATGCTCACATTGACCTTATAATCATCCTTGGGATGACACCATATTACAGCTGTAACAGAAGAATGGCAATGCATGAATAAGCTAATGAAGAAAACATCTCCTTCCTCAAGCAATTGCAAATAAAGTAAAACACCTACAGTTGTGACAACTCTCTGCAAACTCCACGTTTAGCACTTCTGATTGGAAGATACACTGGAAATCCCTGCTTGACAAAATCCTTGCTTGACGAAATCCTTGCTTAGTCATCTCTGTCCTAAATTAAAATTTTAGTAAAATTTAACCACACAAAAATTGCTATTGGCCTTTAAAAAAAGTTGGCAAACATTGCAGTGCCTTCAAAATAAGCACTGCAAGATTTTTCCACCCTGCAAAAACTGAAAAAAGGCATTTTAAAAAAATTAATATTTAAAGAAAAAAGAAAACTGAATTCAGTATTTGATATGAGAGAAATGAAGAAAAATTTACACCAGCAGTATAAACCAAATACGTAATCTTCAATAATCAACAGTAAATTTTAAGCATCGAATTAGTTATTATACAGTGTGCTTATTCCAAAGCTTACTGAAGCCATAGGAAATTTCCCCTTTAATTTCAATTATTCTATAACAAACACAGCAATGCTAACAAAGATTGTTTGCAGTGCAACACTCTGAACAGGTACCTCAGCAGTGGGCACTAATAAATAAATACAGTCTGGAGAAGCACTGCCCAGGCTGGGTCATGGGTTTGCAAAGATTTGTATGCAGTGATATCAAAGTACAGTAGAATAGATTTGGAAATGGAATGATGATGTGGGAGGAGATCTCAGATTGTAAAAGGCAGGAGTGAAACAAGGAAAAGATTATTCATGACAATGTTAGAGATAGACTTTTTAATTACATTTTATTTTAAGGAGTAAACAGCAAATATAATCCATGTAGTACCATCAGCTCTGAGGAGCACACTCAGATGTTCCTTTATATATACTTATGTATATATATATGTATAAAAAGTGGGATACTGAAGCTGTGAAGTTGGTAATAAGTATCTTACAGATTTCGGTAGGAAATGAATCAGAGCTCCTGCAAAGTACTTGAGTTCATGTGTAGCTTTCAGTCCATGGGAAAATCCACTAAATTTGTATGTCTGTGTATATACATATATATATATGTATATATTTATGTATGTACGTATTTCCTTTTTCAAGATTGCCATTACTCATGGATTTGCTCTGCCACAGAAGTGTCAATAGTTACTTTAACCTGGCTGAAGCCATTAATGGGATTTTTGTTGATATATATGCTTCCATGCCTTAAGTTTTTAAAACATCCGTATTAAGTGTTTTTCCTTGTGCTTTATCAAGAATTAGAGCATGAATGCCTTTGGGGTTTTTTGGCTAAAATCTTATACTTGGGTTTGTTTGTTCTCTTTCTGGATATTGTATTTGTGCCCATGTGAAGACCAGCTGAGCAGGTTAAGCACTTTCTGTAAGAGAAGGTCAGGACTGTCCTCCTGCCTCAGCTTTCTCTGCAGCTGAACATGAACATTGCTCCTCCTGAAACATGTTCCCCAGATTCCAAATAAATATCTGAACCATGAATAATAGGAAGTAGGCAATTTAAAAATAGCTCTGTAAGTTAAAAGGAAAGATGTTGCAGTTGCTAGTAGTATTGTTTTACTTAATAAAATTAGATAATCTCAAAATTTATTTAAGATTTCAAAAACTGTTGCTAAACTTAGGTGTGGAAGTTTACCCTTGTTATCCACCAGAATTACTTTTTGCTTTAAAAAACCCCAAAACAACCTCAGATAAACCATTCCATATTATTTGAACTTAATAAATTTGAAGCATGGCTCTATTAAAAGATACTACTGTGTAAAAATGAGATGCACTAACCCAGCAGTTCTCTCCTGTGTCATGAGTGTCTGCTTGCTTTAGTAACAAACATGAACTATTGCTGGTTTTTTACTTGTTTCTGGAGATGACATAAGAGCTACAGTAGATTTTCTTTTTCATTGTTAGAAGAAATATTTCTTTCTTTGCAACTATTAAATTTTGCTGTAGCCTGTGGAAAAGAATCTACTTTAAATGGTGTGGAACACTGTTGGTTCTAATTATTTATTTAAGAGCCCAAGCAATAGAAGATGAACATTAAAAATGTTGAAGTTATCCATTATAACCCACTGTCTTTTCTTTGTATCCCCTTGTATAAGTTTTCTATATGCCCTAATTGCAGCTTTAGTTTCCCAAATTTCCGGCATTAATAACCTTAAATATTTTTAACATGTAAGAGCTCGAAGTGTAAGTCAAACAAATTAAAATAGTTGTGTCACTCAAGAGCTTTTTTAATTCTGAAAGATTAATATAAACTAATTACTTTAAAGCTTTAAAGGTGATTTCTGCCCTTGTGGGTAGTATATTATTCTTTATTACCAGCTAAGAATATTTCTTAGAGTAACTGCTGATCTGACTGTCACATGCTAATTGAGATGTACAGAAGACACCTCAAATGAGCACAGACACCAGTGTGTGGTATTGTCACACTGTTTGTAGTTACTTAAATTTTCCCTTCAGCGGATAGTCTACGTAAGGCTGTTTTAAGTACCTTTCTGTTAAATGTGCTGATTTGTGATATTTAAAAATTTGGTTCCTTCCACCTAGGAGCAAAACCCTCTCAGCTCCAGAAAGTCTCTGTGGAAGAGTGTTACACTGGATCTAGGTCAGTCCATCTGTGGCTGTCAGATCTGCTGACTTTGGCAGATGTGGGCTCCGTGATTTTGTGGCAGCTGTCTGCTCCAGACCCTGGAAGCTTTCACATCCCAAGCCATAGGGCTGCAGTCCAATGATGTGCTTCCCAGAACTGTGGAATCGGGAAGACCAGGCTTCTCAGCAGCCCTTTAGGCTGGATGATGAGCAGCCCACCACAAGCCTGCCTGGCTTCTGCTGGAAGCTGAGCAGGATGGAATCAGATACATTTTCTTTGCCAAATCTGCAAATTCTGACAATGTAAATTATTCCCCTGGTTAGTTCTGCTGAGGTGAAAATAGTTTGGGATTCTGAAACACAGAGGAATGTGATGACCAAAGCAAAAGATATTGAAGTTTTGGAGAATTATGCTTATAAATAGGAAAGACAGGCAAGAATGAATGGGTTCTGTTTCCTGCATGTATATAAATAAATGAAAAATACTCTCAGGAAGGTTCTGTAAGATTTAGTGCTGAGCACATGCATTTGTTGTGGTTTATGTATTGAACGTGAAAACAGCAATCTGCTTCTCACACAGACATTTTATTAGGGCAGTTATAGGGAAGTAGCATAGTTTTGAGAAAAATGAATGGTTAGAGTTGGATAAAGTCATATGCAAAGGTCAATTTTTTTTAAAAAAAGGGAAATTACTCTTTCTGTGTCATCGCATATATCAGAATTCTGGGAAATAGAAAAACTTTATCATGTGAGAACTTTGGATGTTTATGAAAAGCTTTTCTGGAAAGATTTTTCTCACTGTTTATTGACATTATTAATAATGTATTTAAATTGGTAAGCAGTAAGGCACCAACCAGGGAAAACAGAGCATACCATTAGAATGTTATTGAGTGACAATTTATCACGACAGTGTTGTCTGATTTCTACACACCTCCAGTTTCACTTTTTGATACGTATGTATAGCTATTTAATTTGATTGTAAGTCATGTAGGAGGTGTTTCTGGAGGCATAAGTATGTCTTTTTAGGTACATTATTATAATTAAATCACTTATTCTACGTCTCCTTGGACTTCCATGTAACACACCATGCTTAACAGCAGAAAGGGTCTTCCAGCTGGCTGAAATAAACTGGGAAGTAATTGTTATAAAATACTGAAAGGTATTGAAAATGTCATTAGTTTTTCCCTTTTGGAGGAAGGTTTCTGCTTTTAGCATGACAGAAGGTATTTCTTGCACTCATTCAAGTGCTGGATTCCAAGAAAAAATTGTGACTTATATAGAGAAAGTTGCATAAAGAACTAGCAAGGATTAGACAACAGCAGCTGTACTTCTGAATAATTTAGGTTTAATTTGCAAAATTATACAGGAAACGCTTATCACTTGTACTTGCATTTGGGGAAGTGGAGCTACAAGTGTTGTTACAAAAAGTGACAATGTACAAACCATCTAAAATCACACGGGGGCTGTTGTGTTGCTTTGGGCTGGATCCTGCAGAGCTGTGAGCCAAGACACTTGTAGAATCATGAGTGGGGAGTAAACAGTGTGGGAAGAGCTTCCTTCGTCTAGACATGCACCAGAGTAGAGCCCTTCCTGAGAGTTTAAATTGATGCTTGTGAGTAATGTCTGTCAGGTGCACCAGGTGACATAGACACCGGCTTGCTCCAGAGGGGGTGATTAATTCTGTTATTGTTATATATTTATAGTTATTTATAGTAAAATATCCTAGGGGACTTCCAGCCCCTTTCTTCTCCTGGAAAGTATGTGGCAGTCAAGAGCACTCACTGCTTCAGGCATATCTGCCTTTTGATCAAAAGTAAAGTTGATTGTCCCACTTCTCCCTAAGCCAACCTGCCCTTCAGCTACAAGGTATATGTAAACCAGGAAAAATGCCTTGCGCTGTTTTCTCCTGCCTCAATATTGACAGTGACGTTCCATATGGTTAAGGCAAGATTCTCCTCAGAATGTTTCCTGTTCATATTTTAAAGGCATTCTAATGTGCAGGCTGCAGATTTTGCATCAAATTCTTAACATGATGCTTCTTTAACAATTGACGTTAATATATGTCAGCGAGTTACAAAGACTGTAATTCCATAATTTCCAAACATGAATTTATCAATATTGACAGAGATAATCATTTTGTCTTGGCCTTGCCATCACCTGATCACACACGTGAACCTCAGTAACCAGCAGGTTGGTTATACTTGGTGCTGTGTGTGACCAGGAGATATCTGTGGTCGTGTGAGATCTCTGCAAGCGATGCTGACCTGCACTCCAGGTCTGTGTAGCCTGGGCATGAGACCCTGAGGGTTCTAAGTCCTGGCTTTTACAGAACAAAAAGAGGGGAAATTCAAGTTAATGTAATAATAGATGCACACAGGTAATTCAAGTCAGGTGCAAGAAAAGAATTCTTGGATTGGTACAAGAATTGGTGCATCTTCTCAAATCCGGAGTTAGAGCATGGAAATAGAGGGAGTTGCTGTAAGTGGGAGAATAGTCTGGGACAGTTAGAGAACCCTGATGGAATCCCAGAGAGTGCTGCTCCAGTCAGGGAAAAGAAGCAAACCGTGTGTAAAGTTTATTATACTCTTTAGATCTCAATACACTTGTGAAGTAGAACACCTGAGAAGCTTGTACTGTAAAACCATGTGGGCAGGATTTCTGGAGATGGGCTGAAGTCAGAAAGAGTCTGACTATACAATACCCAGGGCACCAATTTAGATCCCCACTAATTTGCAGAGTTAGTAATAGGATTACAGAGCCTCAAGTATTTGTCTATGATTACCATAGGGCAATGAACTATAAAAATCACCTTCCTTTTATTTTTTTGACAAACAGTGGTATAAAGTCTCTCATCTTTTTCTGAAAAATCCTTGTGAAATCTCTCAGTTTCCTGTCTACATGTTGATTAAAATAATGTAGGTTGAATTCTGCATTTGAAATTATGAATGAGGCTCATCTTTGAAATCTGTTAGAACTACACTGGTTTTTAAATTAATTATCTGTTGAATTTTTGATGCAGAAGTGAAAGACCTTTCACAATGTAGTTCCTTTCCTGGTATATTTCACGGGTTTTTATAGAGAGAAATCCTCAGCGATATAGAAAACAAAACTCATTAAAATTATCTCATAAAATAGTTTGATCAAATTTTTATCAAATATTAGTTGTAGGCTCTTCATAGTATCCTACTAGTTAGGAAACTCTTGAAAAAGTTCCTTTTATCTTGGAGCCACGTCAATCTTTGTGACCAAGTTATGAGTTCTTCGCATCCCATTCCAATCTTTGTTGCCCTTTGTTCTATACACAATCCACAGATGTCACAAATTTTCTAATCTAAGACCAAAACAAAAGCTTCCACAAAAGCACTGAAGATTACATCCCATATTGGAGGGTGCTTTTATACACAGATTTCAATATGAGGCATAAATGGAGAGAATATATTAATGTGTGAAGCTGATGATTGCTATCTCCTTAATTACTTGAAGGATGAAATGGAGAAGGTGACTTCCCACACTGGTAATAGTAGAGCACTTGTACTTTTTATTCTGAGCCTTCTATAGTCTTCTTACTTGAAGACTATGGACTGCCAGTTTCCCAAAAAGGCAACCAGACTCTCTAAGGAAGTTACAATACTGTGTTTATGAGCTTTTTCACAGTCTTGAGTGGGACATAAAAGGAAGATGCACTATATGGTTTATAAGAAAAGTAAACATTATTCAGTCTCATGAAATTTGAGTAATGTGATGAATATGGAGTATTTTTAATTGTTTTGGTTTTTTTAATCTCGGAATTATTCTTGATCTTAAATTATTCATGTACTACAGAAAAATAGCTAATTCCCATTTTATTTTGTGTTTGACTTTATTCTTGAAAGCACAGTTGTGTTTTGAAGAGGAACTTTAAATCTAGTATCAAATCTAGAATCTAGTAACTTTCTAGCAACACACCTGATTTCTACAGCAAGTTAAATGCTGAAATCTAGCTTTATTTTTTTAAAATTTTATTTATGCCGAAAATCCAACACAGATAAATGCTGGATTACATTTCTTGCTGTTTATATCGCCAGAAACATTCTCTACTTAAGCTATATTTTGCCTAGAATTTTTTTTTTTACCTTCGTAAATCAGGAGGCATTACAGAGCTGATTAGTTGTGACCAAGGATGTGGCTTTAGGCTCAGATACAAGCTGAGAGCAAAACCGGTATTTTAGAACACGTAGGTATCAAGAAATCAATAAAACGTTTGCAGAGCGCTGGGAGAGCTTGTTTGACACATGTGACAGACTGCAGGACATCACGCGGGGTGAGCGGACGAAGACCTTGGCTCCCGGGGAAGGTGGGGGGCCGGAGGAGATTATTCCATCAGCAGGGTAACTGGGGCAGTTCACGCGGCGGGGACACCCTAAACCGGGCGCCAGGGACGCGTGATCCCGGCCGGGAGGAGTCAGGGCGGGGGCGGGCGCGGCCCCGGCTGCCCCCCGGGCGCGGCCCTGCCCCGCGGCCCCTCCCCGCCCGCCCACTCTCCGCGGGAGCGCCGCGCAGTGCGGGCCGCGATGGGCGCGCTGGGCACCGCGGGCTGCCTGCTGCTGCTGCTGCTGTGCGGGGCTCTGACCGCCGCCCGCGCCGCCCCGCGCAGGACACCCTCCTTCGACGGGCAGGTGGCGGAGAACCGGCCGGCGGGCACGCGTGTGCGCGGGCTGAGCATCCCGCTGACGCGGCTGGGGCCCGAGCCCTGGTGCGCCAAGGTGCAGGGGCGCCGCTGGCACCTGCAGCTGCTGGGCGAGGGGCACTCGCACTTCCAGGCGGCGCTGGACGCGCGCACGGCCCGCGTGTGGCTGCGCACCCGGCGGCCGCTGGACCGCGAGGCGCGGGCGCTGTACTCGCTGCGCCTGGCGCTCTGCTGCAAGCGCTGCGCGCCCCGGGGCGCCGCGCCCGCCGAGCTGGCCGCGCTCACCGTGCGCGTCCTGGACGACAACGACAACGCGCCGCGCTTCGTGGGGCCGGGCCCCGCGCAGCTCCGCGTGGAGGAGACGCTGGCGCTCAAGTCGCAGGTGTGGCAGGCGCGGGCAGAGGACGCGGACGCGGGCGCCAACGCGGAGCTGCGCTACTTCGCCCTCCCGCGCAGCGCGCACTTCTTCGTGGTGCCGCGCAGCGGGCGCGTCGTACTGGTGCGCTCGCTGCTCCACCTGCGGGCGCCCATCCCGCTGCGCCTCTACGCGCGGGACCGCGGGCGGCCCGCGCTGCTCAGCGAGCCCCTGGAGCTGGAGGTGCTGCCGCAGCCCAAGCGCCTCCCGCCGCCCCCGCCCCGCCGCCGCCGGGCCGCGCTGCCGCCCGCCGCGCCGCTGGCGCTCGCCCTGCCCGAGGACGCCCGCCCGGGCACCCGCCTGGCCACGCTGGCCCCGGCGCGCTTCGCCGCCGCCTGGTTCGAGCTGCTGTCGCCGCCCGTCGAGGAGTCGCCGGTGCGCGTGGAGCGGGAGAGCGGCGAGGTGATGCTGAGCGCGGCCCTGGACAGGGAGGCGGCGGCCGCCTGGGAGATCGTGGTGCGCGTCCAGGAGCGCAGAGGTGGGTGCGGGGCGGGCGGGGGGACGCGGGGGTGCCGCGGGCACGGGCGGCTGCGGCCGCCAAAGAAGTTGCGACTTACTCAAAGTAGTGGTCTCGTCCCATCAGCTTTTGTCCTCAGGTGACAACCAGCATCTAACGGTGCTTTAGCGTCAGGTGTCACATGCTGTTATGTTGTGGAATGTAGTTTTGGTCTTTTGAATGTGTAAATTGTTAATATTAAAGCACTGGAAGTGACAAGAAGCGTTACATGGCTTAGGGAGCGTGGACTGTGGAGCTTTGTGGCAATGCTTAGGGCAGCAGGGAGTTTAGCAGAGTTTTTAACTGTTTCACTGGTTTAAATTGTTAGTCATTACTGAGTGGCATGGAAAATATGTAACATTTCACAGAATATTCTGAGTTAAAAGAGGTGTGTTGCCTGTGTTACGTGTGTGTCAAGGCACAGCGTGTTAGATACACCACACTTCTTACACACAGGTGTTTGCTATTAAAATGTTCCCTATAGTTTTCATCCTGTAAATGCCTAACTTGAAGCATGCAGCTGAAGCCACTCAGTTCTGAGTCATTGTTAAAGCCGTGTGTTTGACTCACAGGTATAAGATGGGTCTGTACAAAAATGGAACCTTTGCATTTATGTGGCTGCTTTTTAAAAAAAAAAAAACCCACAACTGGTAAGTCCAGTATGCACTATTAAAATGGCATGTTTGTGACTTAAAGTGTCATCATTCACAGGCTCTTACTCAAGTTAAGCAAAATAGTTAATTTCATTTACTGGTCGCATCTATTGCTTTCAAAAATCCTTTTTGAGTTTTAAATTGCCACCTTGGCAAATGTTTTTCACCTATGAAAATACAGCTTAGTTTAAGCATATTTTTAATCTACTGGATGGTGGATATCTGTGCATATTCACCACATCTCTTGTTATTTTCATGTTACTTGTGATTGTAGCAATGTTCTGAAGATTGCCCAGGATGAGTATTCTGGAGAAAATCGTATCAGCAGAAATAAGTTGTTTAGCCTGATTTCATCTTGGAAAGGTTTAGGAAGGGTTTGGCATTATGTGACTTCTAGTGGTTGTGAAAACGATTAACTTCTCAGCAGTGCAGCTGCTCAGAGTGATTTCCCTCAGCCACAGAGCAGCACAGGCGGGAGAGATGAAAAGCTTCCCACGCGATCCTTTCCCTTATCTCGTCTGTTTTCTGTCTGAGGGGCAGCCCACAGGAGTGAGAGGCAGTTTATTCCTTGGTGTCTGTTAAATCCCTGAGGATGCCTGCAGGGTTCTAATTAGTGCTGACAGTTTCAGTGACATGGATACTTCCCCCTCTGAAGGAGGCTGCAGCAGCAACTCCTTTCACTCAGGTCCTGAGGAGCAACTCTCAGATCCTTCTCCGTTTCTCCCTTGGGTTTTGTTGTGCCTGTCGCTGTGTTGATATCAGTCACTCGCACTGGCTTTGTGCTGTGTTCCAGCTTTGAGCTTTGGCTGCAGACCAAGAGGTTGATAGACCAATTTCCAAAACTCAAATGCTTTCCCTGCCCTACGCTCAGTACTCAATCCTGAGCAAGGCTACCTGCCAAGGGGGATGTCATTACTCCGAGGCAGTGACAAGATCCATCGGGTCAATCTGAGTGTGCTGCTGGGATGTTCACCCACTCTGTCAGGTATTTCAAGTTTCAGCCCTTTGTTGGTGTCACAGCTCCCTCTGTCAGGATCAAAAAGATGATGTTAGAAAAATGGTAGCCCGCGGTTACTGCAACTCTCACCTTTGTGATTGTTTTGGCTTTTATCTGGTCTGAATATAGAAGTCTGAGATTGCCTGGAACAAAGCTTGTCACTCTGTCACACCTGAGATTTCATTTCCAAAGCAATTCTACAGTTAAAAATAATCCAAAACAACTTCTAACTTAATTTCAGAGGGTTTTTTTTTCACCTTTGGAGTATTTTCCACTAGCCTGACATATTACTGTTAGTAGTATGTAGTAGTAAGAGAATAAATTTCTTCAGAAATATGTAAAACCTAGGTTCTGACTCTGAGGTTAGGTAGAGAACAATTAATTGTAGGCAGTACAAATGATATGCCTCAGATGCTGGTGATTTTAAGTTTGTTGGTTTAAAGGAAAAATAAATTCAAAATACGCCTTTATTAATACTATTGTTTTCATCAGTTAAAGGTTAACAATGAACTGAGATCCTTAAAGCTTTCAAGTTGCAGAATACATACATACTCATTTTGTAGGAGTTAAAATACATGTAATACTTTCAGATAGATTTAATCAGTTGTGTCTCTTTCCTTACTTGAAGTTCAAACTGTAGTAATGTGAGAAAAGATAACCAGAAGGATGGGACAGGAGAGAAAGATGACAAGCACAGCTACATGTCTTAACTAGTCTGAAATAAGGAAGATAAAGTATATAGCTAAAGCTCCAGGAGAAAACACAATATTTACAGCAGTGAGCTCTCAGGATGAATTAAAATGCAGCGATGGTTACACTAAATATTCTTGTGAGTAAACATTCAAGTTCACATTTTTTCTCCAGTTTTTTTACTTTGCTTTTAACTTATGTGCTCACTTCCTTTACATTGTACGTAACCATAAACATTCCAGCAGCTACAGGTCTCTAATATTAGACCTTAGGGTATCAGATGTCAGTTTATGTTCAAGTGGTATAAAGTTGTGTTAATTTCTTTAATTATTTTTTTTTTTCACTTTTCCCTAATTCTTACTGCCTGGTAACTGAGAACTGAAAATTAACCAGTAATTAATTCTGTCATTAGTCTCTTCTTCAACCCAGGCAGTGATGTCAAGGATAAGACAAGATGTTTAAAAGCTTTAGCATATAAAATCTACTCTCTTTTCCTTTATCTTTTCAATGTGGTTTATTGTGATTTATTTGTAATATGCACTTCATTACCTAAAGTAGTAAAGAATGCTTAAAAGCATTTTGTGCCACAAGTGGCCCTAATGCATCGCTAGGAAAAATAAATGATGTTTTTCCCCCCCGGTGGAGCATTCCCAAAATAGTAACATGAAGATTGGTATATGGAAATAAGGCAACATTCAGTAGTGTTTCTTCCTCATTTATGTGACAGCTCCCACTCTTTAGTTCACAAATGGGATAGTGTAGGAGATGTCCTGTTCCTGAATTTTACTTCCGAGGAGTACAAAGGGCTGTATGCTTGTTTCTTTTTTCCCCTTCAGCTAAAATAGAATTTGAAATACTTTCCTGTTTACTTCCTCTGAATTCTGTCTGGGATAATCAACACAGCAGCGTGTCCAGGGCTGGTGTTCCATTGAAGCAAATACTGTTCCAGATGCAACCAGACCTTCAGCATCTCAGTATCCAGATGATTTTCCACATGTTTGTAGAGAAGGGTTCTCTCACTGAGTTGCACCTTGTGGAAGGTGTGAGTTTATCTGAGCTCACTGCACTTGGCTTGGCAAGTAACAGACTCGCTCTTCACTATCTGAGATGTTTTTTAGTAGGAGACCACAGGTTTGGTGCAGATACACGTTTTTCTGTGTCGGGGTAGCTTTGAGGGGCATTTGCAGTATGAACAACTCTTTAGCAATGCAGGGCTGGGTTTCTGGCAAAGCTGCAGTTGAGCTCTGGAATTTATGGTAGTGATGTGGACAAATCACTATTATCATTATTGTCACCACCAGTGCAGCTACATGCTATAGTTACTTTGTGATGGGACGTATTTTGGTTATAAATGTTGTGATTTTGTTTTAAATGTAGATGCCAAACACAATCCTTTCTTTTATTTATTTATTCTTTGAAATACCAAATACTTGTGTGTATTTTACTGCTACAGTAAAATTAACTGCAACCTATAGAAGAAATAGGATGTTACTAACTCTCTTTATTCACTTTGTGGTTATTTGATACTGTGTGGACTTAGTCCTATCATAGTTTTTATGTTTTCTGGAGGCAGTAAGTAGTCACTAGCAACTGTCAACAAGAAACTCTGGACTTATAGTGCTAAGTGCCTTTTTAATAGTATGGATTGGAGGAGTAATAATTTCAGGGCCTGGACAAGAGAGGAGATAGTGCCTTTGCTGGATTTTCAACTTGAGGTGAGTTCCTTGCATGAATTCTTAGCAGGAAAGTTTAAAACCAGGCAGAAGTCAGATTAAAGAAATAGAGATCACAGATCAGTCAAGCTCGATAGTTTTCATGGACTGGTAGGATGTTCCCTGTTAGATTAGGGCTGTTCCAACAGGATTGTCAGGTCCTGGAGTGCAGTGACAGGTCCTTGAGTTCCTGGGTTTGGCTGCCTGGGTTCAAAGCCAGCTCTGACACTGTGCTGGGATGAGACAAGGGGGTGTCACCAGCTGTGTCTGTGGCCTCTGCCCCATGTCCCAGGACCTGTGCTCGAGATTGTGTCCTTCCCAGGGCTGTTCTGTGCCCGACTGTGCCTCCCTTGCCCTGACACTGCCTTGCTCACTTGGCTCTCTGCTCCACTGATCCCTGTGGATTTGTCTGGTGACCAGTCTCAGGACCTGCTCTGCTCTTGCTCAGTGACAGTGAGGCCCCTTGACTCCTCTCTTACCACAGCCTGCAGAGCAGCCTGTCCTTGCTGCCTCTTAGCAGTTAAATTTTGCAGTTTCAGCAGCAATGTGTGTGCATCTTTCTGTTAAACATTCTCTATGTGTTGATGACTGTGAGAGCTTCAACCACAGAATGTTAAGGGGTTGAAATGGCCCTTAAAAATCATCTGGTACCAATCCCCTCTGCTATGGACAGGGACACCTTCCACCAGACCAGGTTGCTCAGGGCCTTATCCAGCCTGGCTTTCAACACCGCCAGGACTGGAGCATCCACAACCTCCCTGGGCAACCTGTGCCAGGGTCTCACCACCCTGACAGGGAAGATTTTTTTCCTAATATCCAACCTAAATTTCCCCTCCTTCAATTTGTACCCCTTACCCATAACTGTCATTACAGTTCCTGATCAAGAGTCCCTCTCCGGATTTCCTGTAACCCCTTCAGACGCTGGACGTTTCTGAGGTTCTGCCTTGATATTGGACAGAAAAAAATCAATCCTGAGAGATGAAAACACTCATTTGAAATTGAAATATGGCCTGACAATATTTACATTTTTCATAACTAACAAACATTTTAACTAAAAGAAACTGAAACACAAACTTCACAACTCCAAACCAAAAAGAAACACAAGGAAAACCTCATACACCTCATACATGAGTTTGAGCCACAAGATGCTAAGCAGGATTCCAGAATTTCAGGGTGTAACTTCATGAGTGTGTTTTTTGGCACATGGTCCTTGAGGAGGAAATTCCTTGAGTGACCCCACTGATCACTCAAGCCCTGGTTTATATTCTTCATCCTGCAAGGACTGATGGTTGTGCTCATGTTTTTTTTGGCATTTCAGATTTCATCCCATTTATTTTATGGGGACGCAATTTATTCTTAGCAAAATCATAACGCAATTTTAAGTTTTTACCCAGTGAACAGAAGGTAAAATTTCTTAGACTGTCATACACATTAATATTTTAACAGAGAGGTAGCATTTAATTTGAGAAGGAGCCATTATTATTCCATTAGTGCTTGGGGGAAGTGCATGAAAGATCCCGTCTCTCTAATCCTCTGTCGTCTCAAGCTCCCTTGACCTTACTTGATCCATGGGCATTAGCTTTGTAATCTCCTGTCATTCATTTTTTCTTATCAGAGGATTCACCAAGGGCCTTCCAACAGTTTACAGCACTCATATTTTAAGTATATTTTTCCTGTTTAAATCAACACAGAGAGTGGAGATACTAAGTTTATTTTCAACCTTGAAGGATTTCATGCTTGGAAGTCAAGGATCATCTGTTTTAATTTTATCTGAGGCCTTAGTCCCTTACTAGCTGTATTGATTCTGGAGGGGATCATCCCTAAGAATTAAGTAGCTTCTGGATGATGTTTTGCCTTTTACAATTCTTATTACCTCTGCTGTGAATTGCAACCATGTTAACAGTTACACATCAAGCTGAGCTCCAGTTGAAACGATCATCTATTATCCAGCAGATGGGTTTCATTAAACTGCAGTGGGTTTCGTGCTATTGAGTCAAGAGAATGTACGTTCTACATGCATTTGGGACAGCTATGGGTGTTTACAAGCTTGGAATGTTACTGGTTTTGTGGTAGAAAGGAATGTCTGGGGAAGCTGTGGAGCACTGCCTTGATGTTTGATCGGTCTGAATGTTTTGAAATTATCTGCTTTCTACTTCAGGCAGTCAGATTAAAAATACCTTTGTGAGACCGCTTGAACACCAAAGCTGTTTAGATCTTCTGGCTGTTTATCATCTCAAACATTCAGTTTCTGCAAAAGAAATAAACTTTTTTTCCCCTTAAGATCTAACTAAACTTCAGCACAAAGTTGATAATCTGACAGAACTAATAAATTATAGAACATACAGGCCAGCTTGGATGGGGTTTGGAGCAACCTGGTCTCGTGGAAGGTGTCCCTGCCCATGGCAGGGGATGGGGAGTTGGAATGAGATGAACTTCAAGGTGCCTTCCAACCCAAACCATTCTATGAGTCCATAATCACTGTTGGTGAGGCTACTGATTGTAGTGGCATTTTTACCTTTTTTATTTATTTATTTATTTATTTTTTTTTATTATTTATTTCCTCCTTGCACATGTAGGACTACAGAGAAAGCTGGATTTTCCCCAAGAAATTTTGAGGCAAAATTTTGGGAGAACTTCTTGTCTTCCAGTGGTCCAGTAGCTGCTACTGCTTGAGTCAGGATCTCGTCTTACGATAATGCTTTTTGGCAATCAACAATCATTTATTAAGACACAGGTTTTGTTATTTAAAGATGTCTGTTGTGATTATTATTTCATTATCTGGGCATGCTTGGTTTTTCTGTCTGCCACTCTCAGTAGATGGATGCCACACTGGGAAGTCCGTCATAACATAAATTACCAATTAAAATACATTAAGGTGATAACCATATTAAGAACCACTCTGCCGTGATCATTGAGCTCCTCTGATGATGCTTTCTTTACTTTTGTTTTCTGGTTTGCTTTAACTTCTATTTTAAAAGCCATATGATGGTAAGGAGCAGAGACATGCCAGATTGTCATTATTCTATCTGCAGAAAAGATGAGGCATATTAGGGGGGAACATGGGCTGTCCCCAGCTTGAGCCCATCAAAGTTATCTCTTTAGAAGGTTTATGTTTTATGAATGAGCAAACTACTGTACTTAAAAGTAGCCCATCATATACCTCAGGAATTTTCAGAAATGACAGTAGAGAAATGTTTGTGCATAATTGTCCTATTTTTTTTGAAGGATATACAGCAGGACTGGGTACAATAACCAGTAGCTTCTATCTCGTGTTATGGTCTGAAAATGGGAAAAGAGATTTCTCCTGATTGCAGCTAGAGGCTTAGGTCTTTAAGATGCTTTTTTTTTGAGAATGTGTCTTCCCAAACTTTACATCAGTAGGTATTTTACATGAAGACATATTACAGAATGAGGTTTTAAAATAATACAATATGATATTTGCAAAGGCAATTCAGAACAACAACATTCTCTCAAGCACCTCCAAAATATTTCACTTGCAGTAACCCAAAGAAATAACAAACCCCTGAGTTTTCAAAGAATATTTGTCTATTTAGAGTAAAAGTCTTAGAAGTTGGGAAAACTTAAAAAAAAAAAAACCCAACACAAAACCAAAAATACCAGCTTGAATACTTAAATTTGCTGGTAGATGTAGAGCAGTATGTAATACCACTATTAACCTCAAGGCTTGCAAGACTTTTAACACTCTCGTAATCTGCTTTTAAAAATAAATTGAAATGACCTGAAAATGCCAGGAGCAACCTAGCTTCTCACCCATTATTGCTTAATCATGATAATATAATACCTCTGCCCTCAGTACATTCAAGGAATGTATAATGTTTGTCCACAATCGTAGAGACATGTTCAGTCAACTACATATTCTCTATTGTCAGATTTTTTAAATCAGAAAGTCTGGCATTGTCAGTTTTATCAATTACACTGATGCAGAGAAGCCTACATTTTTAATGAATATAAGGATTTTATTTTTCAAGTCTCGTCTTATAGAATTATCCATTGGATTTTTGAGAGAAAGGACAGTCATATAATCCTAATGCAATCAGAAGTCTGAGAATACGTTGGATTTCACAGATTGACAGCATCTTTTATAATTTGACATGGTGAAAAGAGATGGGTTTAGGGGCAACTCTGACCTACAGTATTTGAAATTGCAATCAAACTGTTTCAGCATGCATGATTTTCAAGGCTTGGTTTAACTAGTGAAACCTTCAAAAGTTGCTGTTAACTGAATGATTACATGTTAAATCCTTCTCTTCCTTCCTACCACCCCTGGAGTAGCATGGTTGGTAGGTGGGAGAATATTTTTGCTTCTAGTTGCAGTATCTGTGTGCAACCCAATGAGTCTTTATAACCCAGCTGCCATCCCAGGTTGGAGAAACTGGTTCGTATTACTGAAATGTTGAAACCCTTTCCTGGAAAAAGAGTTTTTTTCAGGTAACCTGGATTCAGTAAAGCCATAACGAACTCCTGAAAAACCCGAAGTGATTGTTTCTGATTACAAGAGACTTGGTTGTTTCTTGTAATTTCCAGTATGTTCAGTTTTCACAAGTCTTTAACTTGGACTGTCCAAGAGGTTCTTGATTTTGAGAGGGCTTTCTGTTCCTTCTTAATGCTGAGTTCCTCTCTCTATATTAAATTTGATGTGAAAAAATGGTAATCATATTACAAGTTTGTGCCACCCGTTGTAATTTATTAGAAATTCTTTATAACTTTTTGGATAAGAATGTTCTTCACAGTATATGAGTATGAAGGTTCTCTCCTGTTGTGGTTTTGTTGTTGTTGCTGTTTATAACAGCTTCTTTTATTACACAAATGTGGTTTGTGTCTTGCCAAAGGGTAGATTTCTAACTTCGAATAGTTAATAAAAAAATGTTATGTTTTCTCTGATGTATTTGATGCTGCCTTTTAATAAAGCCTCTCAGTGTTAAAAGTGTGCTCGTTGTGGAGACTTGGAGGAAGGAATCTGGTGGGAAGGCTGGAAGCAGACACTGCCCTGGATCTTCACTGCTTTTCTGAAAGGCATTGAAATAACAGGTTTTCACGCTTTCTCTTGGAGAAGTGACTTCCTTGCAATAAAGTGAATTTTGTCTTAGCCTAGGAAGATTTTACATATTGCACAAGTCCTGTCTGTATGATGGACCTTGTGGACTTGGAAGGAATGTTCTTGGATGAACAGTAACGCTGATTTTACCAAATCAATCCCTTCAGATAGCTGAGGGAGCCTGTGGTTTTTACATCTATCGGAAGGTTGAAAGAGGTGTAAGTGCTGAAATTGGTCCAACACACAACGATGGAAGTTTTGACACCCAGGGACACTATGAAGGTAAACTCTGAGATCCTTTGGAATGCTTCTGCTGTAGATTATGTAGAGTATGTTGGTAGAGAAGTGATTCCATTAGCTCTGCAGATCTGGAAGGTTGAGAACAGTGTTTTAGAGACTCTTTCTCAAATTTTCTGTTTTTTTAATGGCTTATAACCATTTATTTCCATTTTTACTATGATTAAACTCCTTAACAAATTACCAAATATTTTGCTTATGGGTTTTTTTGTTGGTTTGGTTTGTTTTCTTTATTCCGAAGGATGAAAATTATGAGTGATGACATATCCCATATTTCCCAGGAGCAGAAACTTGGGCCAGCTGGTGTATTATCTTACCTAATGTAGTTGGAATTCAGAGTAAGGCACTATAATAAATCTTTCTGTTTATCAGTTTTCAACCACAGATAAGGCACGAAAAATAAGCAATTATAGATAGATACCTGTGATGAGGTTTCAGCAGTAGATTATGAAGATTGATTTTGATGATAGGGAATGAATTTCAGTGCTGCAGCTTTTGTCAGAAATATTAAGTTAAAGGGAAGTAATTCCAACTGGAGGGAATATCAGAGAGAAAAAAGCAGACTTCAGGATGAGCTGCCCTAAGAAGGATTTTTGATGATACACAAGTTGACTCTAATAGGGAATTAAGCAGCTAAAGCAGGAAAAAGCTCTGGACTAGACTTTATAATTTTAGTTTCAGTTTTTTGTATAAATTGAAAAGAGAGCTGTAGAGAGGGCTTAGATTTGATACTGCAGAGGGTGTTTGCAAATACATGGGAAAAGCAATCTGCTCACAGAAACTGTTTTCATTAGTTTCCATAGTGAAGAAAAATAGGAGGAGAAACACTTTGTGATTATACAAAAAGATGATTGTACCCTTTTGAGTATGAAGTATTATTTTCTGTATGACTTTTAAAAATACTGATTTTTGACATAAGATGTTCCAGTGTTATGTTACTGTCATGTTTGTGTGCAGCAAGGGCCATTTTGAGTTCTATCTCTTCTTGCTCAGTATCTGTGAGAAAGCAATTTAAATTTTTCTGTTGTCTGAAGCTAGGGAAGAAAATCTGTCAAATGCAAAATTCGTGTGTGTGCCAACAATCTAATTAGCAGAACCATTCTTTTAGTAGGATTTCTTTTGAATAGATGACATTGTGTCAGGTATCTGTGGTGTGCCTGGTTCGAAAATCAAGTATCTAGCATTTAATGTGGAAGAAATTCTAATTGGTGTGGTGTTACACAAGTTTGAAAATTCTTTTTGGAGAAATTAAGCCTGTTTCAGATTCCTGACTTAGCATGTCAGTAGTGGTCAACTTGCACTGCTGGATACAGTGGCACGTACCTCCATTGGTTGTCAAGACCTGGTATTGGGAACAGATAATTTAAGTAGAACCTCTCTGTGTGTTTGTAGGACTTAACCCAAATCCAGAGCGGATTATCAGTTTTAAGCTGTTTCTGCTAAGATTTGAGTGGAACTGTAACATTATTTCTCCCGTAATGTAGCAATATTACTGCACATATACTACTAATAAACTACTATTAATTGTAATATATGAATGCAGATGCATAATAATGTACTGTTATTAATATACTGATGTACATGTGTAATATATTTGCGAGATACACAGAGGGAGATATTTTGTTAGAAGGAGATACCTCGAGATACCTGAACTGTTGTGAGATGTATGTCTCTAAAATTTCTTTCCATCCACTGTCTTGAAGCACAAATAATTGTCAAAGATGAGGGAGAAAGTTAATTTTATGTACCTTATCAAAAATGAGTTAAGTCTGGTTTAAGGTCCATTCTGTAGGCAGGCAGCTGTACCAGATACAAAACACAGGCATTTTGTAACGTGTGTGTCATGGTAACTGCAAAAAAAAAAAGAAAAACTTAGAAATATTTGCTGCCCTCATTAGGATGTGGAGTTATGCTTAAAAAAATCATGTTCATGAACGTGTACTTTGAAACCCGTAATGCATTGTCCTGCTAGACATCCACATATTACACATTATTGTCGCTGTCAGTCTCTTCAGCACATTCGTTGTCCTCTGGCAAGTCCTTGTCCAATCATGCTTCGTTGGACACCCTGATGTTGTTTCTACAAGTTGTCAGGTCACATTTGTGGAGAAGTACAGCCCTGTCCGGTGTTCCTGCCGTAGTTTTTGCTTTGATGTATGGTATGCAGTCAAGGGAAAACTTATTTACAGTCATTTTCCTCCAGACTGCCTTTATCTGAAAGCGAAATCATGATGATTTATTTACTGTTTTTTCCTTATGAATCAGATTGTGTGGGGTTGATGGAAGAAGGTAATATACCCGTAAGATCTGTAAGGCAATACGCAGTGGGAATGCTTGCTGGTCAAGAGAGGCACCCAGGCCTGTCTCTTCCATCACCTGCAGTGCAGTTCCTGCTGCATATCCTAACAAAAATCTCAGGATTATTCACACATTTCAGAGGTAACCAACATATTTCTGAAAGCTTCGGTCTTGCCAGAATATCAAAATGATATTAAGGTCTCTTAACTATTGAAACAGAAGTAGGGTAGAGAAATGTGTCTGAGTCCTTTTAGTTTCCAATCAATAGTTTACTAGATCATGTGAGGACTAATTTCAGTCCTGATGTACTTTTGCAGAGTGTCCTTACAAGTGGTCTTCCTCAGTTACAAATGTACTGTAAGTACCAGCATATTAATTTTCAGTGAACTGGTTATACATTAGGTGAAAAGAGTGGAATTTGTATCCAGGATTATTACCATTCCTTCAATAATAATCAGTCATTCTTCAACTGGGACTTGTTTTTTGATAGATGCATGTCAAAAACTTTAGCAGAACTTGCAACAGAGTGAGCTCGTGGGTCGATTAGGGTAGTGATTTCCAGACTTGAGAGAGACAAACATCAGTAACCTTTCTGGGTGGCATTCACATCCTTGATAGGTCTTGCTATTATAGGGGCAGATTTTCAGAGGTTCTTAACTCAGCTTCTAATTTAGTGCTCACTATTTTAAGCATGCAGAATGCCCAGGCAAACCAGGCGAAGAGTGGGTATTTACAAACTTGTGGCAGCTTTCAGCAGACCTGTTCTTTTTAGAGGAGACAGGCATTTTTGACATTAACTTCTCCCTTTTGTACTTACTCTTTTTGGACACCTTTTAATTAAGATCTTTCGAGTGTTTGAGCAATCAGTGATCTCGTTTGGCACTTCTCATTCAGAACTTACCCTGGTGTGGGTTGCTGTGCTGGATTTCAACCTTAGACTCAGCCCAATGTCCAGTGTATTCCCTCCTCTGCAGTCTTTTCAGGTGTCTTGGCCTGGCTGTCCTGGGACTTTGGGAACGCATATTCTGACTTAAGGTGTGTCTTGGAAACATATCTGGTTCTATTTTGTGTAGTAGTGGGAAGTAACTTTTTTTCCAGCTCTTTTTGGCTTCTTCTTTGTGCTATAGAGGAGAGAGCAAAGCAACTGTGTGCACAGAGTCTGTCTAAATGCTGGAGGGAATTACACCTGGGCGACTACAAGGGAAGTGCAGCAGCAGTGTGGGCTGCTGTGCTCTCACCTCAGTGTCAGTGGTGTTTTGTAGCAAGGTAGTTGGAGTTTTTCTTTGCAAACTTTGGCTCCACATGCGCTGCTTCAAAGAACGTTTGGCTACAGAAGCTGAATTGAGCATCCTTACACTGGGCCTCCCAACCTTTCTGTCTGCAGAAGTGCAGTAATAATACATCCCACACACACACAGATGGTCTCACTTGGAGCTGGGGAGGCTTTGTAGGACTTGGATGTACATGAGAACTGAGAATCTTTCCATGAAAATGTCATTTTGCATGTATCCAAATTCTACAAAGTTGCAAGGCACATTTAAGGTTCTTTTTCAGGAAGCAGATCACTTCTGTAATTTACCATTTGATAAATTAGAGGTCTGGTTTTGCTGCAGACACTGTTTTTTCATGTGTTGCCTTAAACTGGTGCTGCATTCCCTTGAACTTAGCTTCTGGGTACAGGGTGTAATTACAAAGCATTTAATTTGGATTTAACAAGTTACTGTCAATACACTTTTTGTTGCTTTTTAGAGAAAGAAAAAAAGGATGTGTACTTACAGTTCTAAAATTCAGATGAATTAATACAGTTTTGTGGGTTGAACTAAGAAGAACTTCTGTATTATCTTGGGTGATGCTGATTTTTCTATTAAGGAATTTTCTGGGTAAAAATAGAATATATTCAAAGGTCGTGATGGATTAAGTCTCGGGAATCTAAACTAAGAAACTTGCATTTGACTTTTTCTATCACAAGGGCAAGGAGTTTTGTTTGTGGTTGTTTATAGATTGCAGATTCTGATATGCTGCACTAAATATGCCACTTGCCAGTGGACAGCAGTTTCTAAGTATGAAAAGCTGAAACTTGCAAGAGACTAATGTGAAAGATGTGGGAGTGAAGGGATAACGTCAGTAAGTGCACATGTCACGCAAAGGAACGGATTTTAGGTGTATCAGGGACGTTTTTTGGAGAGGGATGTAATGCTGCAATTAAGGAAGTAGGGAGGGAGAACGAGTACAGCAGTTCAGCCTAAGTGGCACAGCTTCCTGGGAGAATAGGGCTCCTCAGTGAGGTGACACTGTTTACAAGATTAGATATTTTGGCAGCACTTTAAATTTAGAGTCTTAAATACTGCGTTTTTTGTATTATTAATAAGATTTAAATTAAAACTGATAACTTCAGATGTTCCTTTTCGTATGTTGTTTCAGTTCCTGTAAAGCTGCTTTGGAAATAAGTGCATATGTGTATATGTTTTCATGTATGTATAAATAATAAACACTGGAATTAAGTATTAACACCATCGACTCTGACTTTACATCCATTATTAAACTTGTGGATAAGTCGTGCCCTAAATGTAAATGGCTCTTGTTACCTGGGCCGCATTCCAGGCTGTGTCAGTGCAGTTGTGCTGCCTTTGGGGTCACTCAGGATGTGAATACATCACTTTTCTGGGACCAGAGGCATTAAATATGCATTGCAGGAACGCTCACCTTGTCTTCTCTAGCAAAACTATTACAAGTGCAGTGTCAGTCTGCTGGGAGGAAAGTTGGTCAAAAAGCCTGAGTTATATTTATACTGAGCTCCCTGATGTTACTGATAATATTTATCAGTTAAAAAAAAATACTCTGTCACTGTCTTGTGTTTCCTTTCTGCCTCCTTTTCAGCAGTACCTGACTAATATTTATTACTTGTGTAGGAGCTTCACTGTCTTCATGGGTTGATTTAATCATGGCAAAAGTATAGTAAATAATTTTTAATCCATTTTTAAGGGTGTTACCTTGTTCATTTTTGCAAAATTGAATAGTTCCATTCTAGATTTGGAGTTTATTTTGATTTTTTTTGATTTAATAGCATTTAAACTTCAGTAGAAGTGAAAACTATACTAGGATTTCAATGAAGTTTCTAAAATGGCAAATCACTACTTAGAGTGGAATTTTTTTGGCAGCAATTATTTAGATTTCAGAATTCAGAGTTGCTGTAATCTTTGCATAAAAACATATTTGATGCTTTTTTTTGCTTAAAAACCCCCAAACCTTTCAGAAATTATTTGGAGTAAAATTTTGTAAATTTAAATGTGTCTTTAAGTTTTGAAAATAAAAGAATGTATGGTCTTTCCTAAAGAGAGATCTTAGTAGAATGTCATATGGATGGCCCCAGCCTTGCAGTCCAGCAGTACTTGTGCTGGTTATTTCTTCCCCACAGTCTGGATGCCGTTGATTCCAGAAAAACCTTAAATCCTGACTTTTCCCAGATTAAATGCCAACAATATTGCAGGATATTACTCAGATATTGTTAAGTTTCTGTTACTCTGAGTCCATTAAGTAGCTGCCTAATCATTTCTTCATGTTTCTGTGGCCCCTAGGGAAGGATTGGTACTTGGTGCATGTGTCCCTCACTGTGACAGACGTGAACGACAATGTCCCCGAATGGGCCATGGAGCCCTTCCCGTTCCTGGCTGTGGTTTCCCCTGAAGCTCCAGGAGGTACTGAAGTGTACAAGCTGCTTGCTGTGGATGCAGATGAAGGGATCCATGGAACTGTGGAATATTTTCTCTTGGAAGGTAGATTTTAACCCTCCCATTCCCCATGTATTAAGCTTTGCTATTGTGACTTTTTTGTCTTTTATCCTCATATTTGTTAGTGTAAGACCTTCCCAAAAGGTTCATAAGCCTTCAGCTCTGTATGTGAGCAAAATCAACTTTTATTGAGGGTGTGGACAGATTTCTTTGCGAAGTTGGGTTCCTGTCCCTGTTTTTCCCTGGGGAATGATGGTGATGGAGCAGTCAGTGCTGCCCAGGGCTTGGGCAGGGGGGTGGCAATGGAGACTGCCTGTTTATGAGATAAGACAGGATGTGGAAGGAGCACAGTTTGTTGGGTGGAGAGGAGGGCTAATGTTACAATCCGTTGCAGCAGTCATGCTTCTGGTTAATCTCTAATAAAATTTTGAAGGTCTGGGTTGTGCAAACCTGCAACAGACTCATTGAATGCTTTTTTGTGTGTTTCTTTAAAGGAACTTTAGTCATAGTTCAAAAGTATCTGAGCAGAAGGGGAGCAGCAATACCCCTCCAGAGATGAATTTGTTCCTCTAGGCCAGGACTTCAATAGGGTATTTTCTGGTATGGATCAAACAACAGCAAAGTATTAGAGGATAAAAGAAAGATGGAGAGAGGTTATTTACAAGAGCATGTAGGACAAGGGGGAATGGCTTCACACTGACAGGGTGCAGGGTTAGATTAAATATGAGGAAGAAATTCTTCTTGTGAAGGTGGTCAGGCAGTGGCACAAGTTTCCCAGAGAAGCTGTGGCTGCCCCATCCCTGGAAGTGTTCAAGGCCAGGTTGGATGTGTCTTGGAGCAACCTGGGCTGGTGGCAGGTGTCCCTGTCCATGGCAGGGGGTGTAATAAGAATTAGAATAAGGTCCCTTCCAACACAAACCATTCTGTGATTCTGTGATAGAGTAGCAATTGTCCAGAGAAGTAAGATACAATTCAGAAATATAACCATGAATATCATGAATATAATGATTTCTAAGTTCTAAACAAACTTTTGAGCTTTAATGTGCATGCTGATCCTAAGCCAAAGCCAAGTGGGGAATTGATACCATATTTTCCTCCTTTTTAATCAAGTAAAAATGTTCCTGCTGACAGCAGCTTGTGGTCCTGTTCTTTTTAGGTGGTGAAGACAGATTTGAAGTTGAGAAGGACTCTGGCTGGATTAAAACAACGGGTTTGCCATTGGTGAGGGACAAGGAGTATTTGCTGACTGTACTGGCAGCAGATAAACTTGGAAGCAGAGGGTCTCCAGCCTCGGTTTCTGTTCTCGCTGGATTTCGACCGCCACAGTTCACCAACATGTCATACTTTGTGTATGTCCCTGAGAGCACACCACGAGGAGAGCCGTAAGTAACAGCTAAAACACTGCAGTGAGGTTGTGCTCCAACTTTTAACTTCTCTTTCATCTCCCCAAAGCCTCATATTGTTTGTGAATCGTATTGGTACTGTAAGTAGCTGTTTAGTTCTCTTATTAGAGGTGATCGAGATACAGTTTGATGATGTATTTTTAAGTTACCCTTTTATAGAGATAAGTGATATTGAGTAATTGTGGTTCCTTGCTTTCTGAAGTGATACTGAAAGAATTAGAAGATGTTGGTTGTGTCTTAATTTTCAAACAAAATGCAGAGTACAAATTAGCACTGTTCCATCATGAAGAAAGATATCCTGTGCAAAAGAACACGGTAATTTTATGTGTCAAATTCAGAGAATCGAGTTCTACAAAGTGAAAATTGGGAAAAAACAAAAGACTCGCTCTCCTGTCTTCATCACATTGACAAACTGAGCAAAAATGAAGATGCCATAGAACTTGTCATCTTATTTTTCCATCCTTTGTCTAAGCCTGTCGATTGAAATATCTCGGAAAATGTTAGTCCTGTATATCCACCTGAATACTCAGTCCCTTCTTTTGTGAACTGTTTTTTTGCTACAGCAAATATTTCTTCTTCCATGTGAATTCAAAATACTTTTGTCCAGTAAATGTCTTCCTTCTGTGGCAATTCAACTGTTTTTTTATATTACATTATCTGTGTTGTACTTTAACTGTTTAATCTACAACATTTAGTTTTACAGTTCTGAATAACCAAGGACCGTTAAGATAATATATTAATAGTAGATAACAAGGTTTTCCTTTAAAACTACAGTAAAATTAAATTGCACAGGCATAAAAGGAATTCAAGAACTGAAAAATACTGCAATACCTAACAGGTACCTGCAGTCTTGGGAATTAAAAATAACAGAGTTTTTAATAACTTTTTTATTATTTATTATTTAGTAATAGCTTTGCACACCTAAGATAGTAGATTAGTCAGTTGGTCACGTTGCTTGGTAATATCCAAAGGGAATTAAGTATTTAGTGTGGTTCTTACATTAGAAAAGGTTTGAATATACACAGTGCACCCAATGGAAGTGGTTTCTCTGGTGTGTTGACCAGAAATAGCCCTGAAAATTCATTTAGAATCCTGAAGTTCTCATATTTACATTGGACCAGTCACCCAAATATGCAGGAGAACAGAGTTGCTGTCATGCACTGGATGTCTGGGCTTAGGATTTCCTAATTACAGGCTGATTTGAGGATGGGGCTGAGCAGAGGAACATTACCAAATTTCCTTCTTCCTTTGGTCTGCCAGTGGTGCTAATCAGCTCCAGCTGCATGGGCAGGCTGAGCCGAGAGAATACAAAGCCAAAAAAAGACAAAAAGCTTTTCAGTTGGGTTGTTAAATGTGCTCCCAGCATGGCCTTGTGGTTTTCAGTGCTGACAGGAGAGGAGAGGTGGCATGAACATGCAGCCAGGGCGGGGAGCTGCGAGGAGGGCGAAAGAATTCCTGGTGGCAGGAACACAGTCGTGCACTGGCTGAAACCGCCTGTGAAACCACATCACTAGAAAATACAGAAGAAAACTCAAGTGAGATAATGACCTACAGGACTGTTTGCCACTGTTTCTAGTGTATCTGAGGGAAGTGAGAAGTCAGCAGCATGGAAATACAAGGGGGGGGAAAAGGAGTTTGCACAAAATGAGTCTTGCCTTATTGACTGCAATTGTCACAGGATCACACATGTTGGTGGGTTCTCCTGGGAGATGAAATTCTTTTTCCTAAGAAACCTGCACGATAAGGTGACAGACACTTGGAGAGTTAATATGCTGGTTTAAATGCCTTAAAATACATTTATTTCTTCTTTTACTTCATACTGTGGGTGTCTCCACTTGAAGGCTTTAAACACATTGGACTTCAGTTGGAAAAAGATAGTGCCAGACAAGAGCTAAAAACATATGTCCTGTGTAAGCCATAACACCCACACTGCTAGGGCCTGGCTCTTATCCTTTTGCAGTTATCTGCTGGAACTTTAGAGTGGTATGACTGCAGCAGCAAACTTACTGTGCTGATATTAAAATGAATCTTTTTCATCTTGCTTTATCTTTTAGCTTCCTGCCTGAAAACCATCACTGCCGTAGAAAGAAGTCAGAGTAGGCAAATTCAGCTGCAGCAAAAATTAAATCCTCTGTTCCTGTGTTCTTAATCCTTACTGTGTTCTGCTTCCAAGAATCCTGTCTTTATCTGTTTAACCCCAAGGTGATAGAACCACTGTGTAACAAAATGTTTGAATTTGGTGTTTAGATACAGCTGTCACTGGGTTCAGTGAGGATAGCTCAGAGCAGACCTACAGGGTTGCACTATCACTTATGATAAGCATAGTTTTTGTCATATTTTTCAGAATATTGTATTATATGCTTGAGTTCTCTCTTTTTATTTTTTTTCTTTAAATGCAGCTTTCTTACAGTCACTGCCGTGTCATATCAAAAGAAATCCCTGAGCTACAGTTTACTCACTAATCCTGGTGGTCTATTCAGTATTGATCAGGCAACAGGAGAGATCAGTTTAACTCGGAGTGTGGATTATGAAAGTGACCCACACCAGTATCTCCTTTTGGTCAGAGCAGAGGAGAGCGAGGAGCAGTTCAGCAGTGCTGCTGAGGTAGGTGCTCCCCTCTGGCAGCCTGTGTGTAATTCCGTTTTCCCTCATCCTTTTGATTTCTGTACACGCTCACCAGGAGCTCCCATTTCTATCAATTCTGCTGTTCTTTTTAGAAGTCCCTCTGTCTATGGGTAGATGTTGAGGACTGGTTGAGGTACTCTCAGGGTTCACTCTTGCAGATACTCTAAAGGCTGTTTCTGGGGCATCAGTATTCCCTCCCATCACAGATCCTAGGCCTTATCTGGGAAGATGTGGAAACAGATGCAGCAAGCCAGACATGAGGTTTTGTCTTACTCTAAACCTCCATACAGTGTGATGTTTAAGATTTGTTCCAGTTTAAAACAAAGGCACAAGACCGAAAATTATTTGGTTTGTATCAAAACAACAAAGTGAACTTGTAAGAACAAAAAGTACTAAAAACTCATAGATATTAAAAAGTTATGGTTTGTGGTATTTTAGAAAGCTCTTTGAGAGCAAAAATATTTCTAAATATAGTTATTACACTTGTTTGAATTCATGAATTCATTGAGCTGGGAAAAACATGCAGTATGAGTTTGTTCCTGTGCAGGAGACAGAATTATTAGGGACAAGTGTGAGGACACAGAGAGCCAGGGAAGCAGCATGTCAGCGTAACAAACACTGGCTGTAGCACACCAGAGATGATAGTTTCTATTGACCCTTTAATGTACTACAAGGTGGAGAGTCGCAGAATATTACCTGAAAGAGGATTATGAGATGATTTTACAAATACATTTAGCCTAAATGTAATTTGACTTGTACCTGCTTTACACTGATACAACCTCAATAGCTGAGAGAGCAACTCTAGTTTGTGCATATCTACTCTGTAAGGCTGGATGGAATACAGCTCCGCCTGTTGCTCTGTAATGCAGAATGCCCCAAGCAACTTCAGAGAGCCTGAAGTGCAGCAGGATGCACAGCCAGAAAGGCTAATTTACACCCTCCATACTGTTTGGAGTGTAAACAGTGCAATTGTGGACTCATACTTGACACAGGAATAAGAAAGCATTTTTAAAGATATTAGAAGCAAAATTGTATTTCTTTCTTGGTTTACCAGAACCACAGAATATTCTGAGTTGGAAGGGTCCTACAAGGATCATCGAGTCTGACTGCTAGCCCTGCACAGGACACCCCAAGAGTCACACTATAGGCCTGAGAGTGCTGTCCAAATGCTTCCTGAACTCTGTCAGGCTTGAGGCTGTGACCACTGCCCTGGGGGTCAGGTTTACATCTGTTTTGTGCTGCCCTAATTGAATTCAGAACTTAGTCTTTGGGATTTTTACTGCTAAAATGCAATGTGCTTGGCAGTAGAGTTTTTAGTGTTACGAGTCACAGAAGTGTTGTAAGGTAAGATAATGGAAGAAGTGTGCTTGGCAAGCAGATGGTCCATTTTCCTATAAATTAGTAATAGGGAATAACCAATGGAGATGAAGGGTGAGTAAAAAACATTGCTGCAGGGTCTGAGACTTGGAAATTCCTGATATCTTGGAATGTAGGATCTCTGCAGGAAAAGAACAGTCTAAGAAGAATGGCTTATCCTGTGTGCTGTAGCTGCTGAAGACCTCCAGGATGTTTTTGGGAAATTCTTCTACATGATATGTCTAGAGTACTAAAGCTGTTCCCTTGATTCACTCGGTTGTTTAACATTTCCCTCTTCTCCACTAAGGTTTTGGTTGTAATCACAGATGTGAATGATTGTGCCCCCGAATTTCATCAGTCGATTTACAGCAAAGTCGGTGTTCCTGAAACAGTTCCTATGACAACTGCACTTCTGCAAGGTCAGTAATCCTGAAACCATTTGTTACACTGAGTGTATTTTTTTTCCTCCCACTAGTTAGAATTCAGTTCAGGGGCCAAAATTACCTGTCCTGGCACGGGTGGTTGCAGCTCTCTGAAGGCAAATGGCACCTTGTAGAATTGTGTCAGAGTTATTTATTAGTTCCGCGCACACTGTGTCTCACCTAAAAAAATCCAATGCGCAGGCTGGAAGGTGTAAAGACCTTCCCCGGTTCTTTCTTCGTGAAGACTGGCCATTTACTTTACTTACTTTATTACTGCCACAGCCCAAACAATTCTGGGGGAGGGGGAGACAAAGGAAAGAGGTGTTCTCTGTGGGATCTTGAAGTAACAGAACTTCAGTTATGGTTGGTATTATAGCAACAGGCTCTTTGTAGCAATCTTGCTACATTTCTTGAAGAGAGTGATGTTGGATCAGAAATTACAGGCACTTCAGCTCGCCTTCTCTGCCCATCTTCGAGAGTGCTCTGTGGGCTTGATCTAGGAATTCTGCTCTCTTGCATTAAAAGCTTCATATACAGTTTAACTGTTCTATGTAAGGTTTTGTTTGGATGCTTGACAAAAAGACTTTCCTTCTACCCAATGGAAGTGATGGTGCTCTGTAAAATGTAGCAATAATGCAAATTTTTGTCAACTAAGCAGTTGTACAAGGGCCATGTATTAGTCTTTAACCGTTATATAATTTTTTTCTAAATCTTGAGGGGGGAAAAGGAAATTAAACGGCAGGAAAATTGCTTTTCCTAGTAAACAGGATTTTATAACCTCCTACTGTTCTGCTTAATGATTTATTCTGTACTAATGGTATGTTAGTTACTGTTCCGGTAACTGTGCTTTTAGCATGGATTTTTATAGGTTCTTGGATAGGAACTGACAAACACATAAGGTGCATCGGTTGAATAATGTATGTAAATATTCCACCTTTAGTTACACGGTGTGGGATTTGTTTGAGTGGTCTGAAGTCAGCACTGTGGGTCAGGTGGACGTGAGAATACACATCTCTGTGTGGGAATGTGTTCACGATAGTACAGCACTCTTTAAATCCACCAGACAAAGGCAAGACTAGTGGCTGGATTCAACTGGGGACTTCACTTATTGTTTATTTTTAAATGACTTATTTTCAGATAGGGGCTAGTTCAATAAAAAGCCCAGGGGAGAGCACAGTTTTATAAATGATTTCAAGCATCATGTGCCGAGGCAGGGCCTCCTACAGTAGTAGTTAAAGCATTTAGCATTCCAATGCACTAATTTGATCTACACAATGTCGTTCTCTTCTCTTTCAATAGTGACAGCCACTGACTGTGATTCCAGAGAGAATGCCCAATTGCTGTATTACACGCTGAGTCAAGACTTTGGCATCACTTCTCATGGCACCATTTTCCCAGCAACACGGTTGGACTACGAGCGACCCAACCACCTTTATGAGTTCATCATCATGGCTGTAGATCAAGGGGAAGAGCCAAAGACTGGGACAGCAACTGTCAGGATCCATGTCTCAAATGTGAATGATGAAGCACCTGAGTTTTCCCAGGCAATGTAAATACATATTCTTTAAACATCTTTGTCATTTACTGTTGCTTTTTGTATTTTGGTTGAAAGACTGATCACAGTGTGGTGGCTGACTTTGGTTCAGTCAAATCTGAGAGCTGGACTGACAAATGTGGGATGATATTTTCACTCTGAGACTCTCTTACTAGCAGGAAAAATAAAAAAAGGCAGTATATGGACAATCCCTTTTGACAGATCTTGCACCTATATTTCTTTCAATGTGGACTGAAAGATAGGGTGCAGTAGTTTCAGATTATACATTTCAAGAGGACTCCACCACCAAAGGAAATCAGGCAGAAAAAACAGACAACACAGTGTTGCCGTCATCCAGAGACACGGGGGAATTTTGCCTTTTAATTAGTCAATTTAAACTTGGAGTCAGCAATCTGCATCTCTGGTTTACAGTTGTTAAAAAAAATGCTTAGGTGACAGAATCCTAAATGACCAATGAATTATAAAACACACAAGATAAATGCCAATAAGTGGAATTCACTTAATTTCACTTAGTCCTATGCCCTACAAACAGTATATATGTATTTTTTTTTTCCTTCTAGAGTATCCACAAGCACTTTTTTCCCGTAGTTGGGGCTCAGAAACATCTGACACAATGCCAAAAGTACTGTAAACTTGCATTCATGTTAAAGACTTAATAATGGAATTTCCAGTCAGTTTCTGCATCAGCCTTCTACTCTTAGAAGTTGCTCAGAACAAAACCGAGGCAGAGATTTCAGTGATGTGAAGCTCAGGGTTTAGCTGAACAAAACATCAAAGCTTTCTGACAGTGCTTGTTTTATGTAAAGATAACCTCGGTCTTCAAAATCTTGTGCCCTCCTTTCTTTTCTCAGCATTGCTTTGGAGATACAGCTTGGAAAAGTTGATACTTTGTAATTTTTTATTGGATATAATATATATATTGGATATATTTTCAAACACTAAACCAGGTTAAGTTTTTCACTCTTCAACTGATGCCTAATTTTCATTTATTTATGTGTTTTAATATTCAGAGACAACGAATATTTATCTATATCTGTTCCTAATATTTTAATCACAAGTGAGTGATGCCATTAAAGGTGCTGTAAACATCTCTAGCAAATTAGAATCAGAAAATATAGTTTAAAAAAAACCCCGAAAGCCTGAAAATTAGTATTTAAAAGTTTACTGAAGAATATGATTAAATTTAACATTGTTTTAAGTGACCAAACATTTACAAGAAGCTTTCTATTCTTTGTGCAGTAGCAGGGAAGCCGCTGTTGCGTGTATGTGTATATTGGTGTTGGAATTGAACTCAGCTCCTGGGATTCAAATTATCTCATGTTTTTGCTTAACTAGACTTTGATTTTTCCCTGTCTTTCCTGTTATCAAAAAAAATCTTGAACCCAGAGGTGAATTTCAGGCACGACTTTGTTGATGTTTTCAATGAAAAATAATGATTGTGAGCACAGGTAAATTAGGGCCTGTTGAGAGACTAGTTTGCAGTTAATGTTATGCTCCGTGACAGGCTAATACAAATCTAGATGATGATGTTGTCCTTCTAGCCCTTTGTTTAAATAGATTTACAGTCCAGTATAAACTCATGATTCCTTGCCACGAGCTTTCTTTCGTTGCAGTTATTCTTTATCTCAGTTATGAAATGCTTTAGGCTACCACTCTGTTTCATTTTGTCAGTTTTTACTTTCTCCTTTTTAAGAGACCTCTTCTGAACTCTTCTGTCCCTGTATTTCATGTTAAAAATTATCAGCATTACTGTTCATTTGCTTTCCAGATGCAGAGTTAAGGCAGTGTCTTGAGGGTTGTGCCTGAGCTAAAGCAGAATAATTTACTTCTCTTACTTGGTTGAATATAAAACTGGGGGAAGAAAAGAAACTGTTCCTGTGAAGGTTTCACTGCAAACACACGTATCTTGACAACGAAAACTAAGGGAGAGGTTTTCTTTGCATCCATTTTCTTTTTTCTTTAAATATTTTGCTATTCTCAGCATATGGCCAGTGGGTCCATGAGCACTCTGAACCCAGTGATGCACATGTGTTTGGTTGGATACAGGCAGCTCTAGTTCATTCTTTGGGATTTCTACTCTGCTTTTGGGTATCTACTGTGGACAGGTCTGTGGTGTGCTTAGTCTGACCTATGCTCAATCTAGTCAGATAAAATAATAAATATTTGGGACTTTGCTAAAGCAGGGGGCTTTTCTACTCCAGAGGGCATTAAGCTTAGGCTGATAATGCCTCTTAAAAGCTTAAAATATCAGTGATGTGTCTGGACTTGAGAAGAGATTTTTGTAAAAGTGACATTATGCACATATCCTCCAGATTTGATTCTCATCGTAGTCATGCTGAGGCAAAGACTACACTGAAAGCACTTTGGGGGCTTGTCTCAGAAAGTGTGCTGTAACAAGCAAATGTTTGCTGTGGGTCTGTGAATCATGGAGCTCATCTTTTTAAATTAAAAAACCCAAGTGACTTCTGCAGTTAGCACAAGTCTTCAACAAGTCTGAGCTTCAAAGCCGTGGTACTGCTGGAAATTTGCAGTGGAAATCTGTGGGGGTTAATGTCAGAAAGACATGGATGGTTGGATAGATCATCAGTACTGCTATTTTCCTGCTTAACAAAGAAGTATGGTACCAGTGTAATTGTATTAGTACATTACAAATCTCTGCCCTCTGAACAGGTAGTCAGTAGATGTTGTAAAGCTTAGTTCTCTGTACGTTATTTCCTGTCTAAATTTATAAAGTGCTGTCATTTGGTTTTTGGTTGGTTTTTTTTCTTTTTTAACAGCTACAGGAGTTTTGTTTCTGAAGATGCAGGCCCAAACACCCTGATTGCTACAGTTAATGCTGTCGACCCTGATGGAGATGGTGTGACATACGAGATCCTGTCTGGGAATCAGAAGGGGAACTTTGTTATTGACCCTAAGAAAGGTAATGATACATTAGCTCTTTGCTGCTGCAGGAATGTTGATTCTGTGATGCACCTTGAATTTCACAGAACCACAGAATATTCTTGAGTTGGAAGGGACCCACAACGGTCATCCAGTCCAACTCCTGGCCCTGCACAGACACCCCAACAATCCCACCCTGTCCCTGAGAGCATTGTCCAAACCCTCCTGGAGCTCTGGCAGCCTTGGGGCTGTGCCC
>JAWMRA010000020.1:4778742-4801159 GCA_035584735.1 Pseudotriccus pelzelni
AGCCTGGGCAGTGCCAACCACCCTCTGGGGGAAGAACCTTTTGCTGAGATCCAACCTGAGCCTGCCCTGACACAGCTTCGTGCTATTCCCATGGGTAATTCAGTCTTAATTAGGTAGCTATTATAAAACTGAATAGCATATGCTATCCTTGATGCTTAATTTTAAAAAGTGCAGGGGAAGGATGCATAAACTCTTGTTTAATGTTAAAAAAGGTAAGTTCTGTATAATTGACCCTCTTCACTTGTTCAGTGTTTACTTTCAGTCTGTAACTTAATAGAGCATTGTTATAGGTAACAGGGAGCTTAATAGACAGTAACTTTATGGAGAATGTTATTATTGATAACAGTGTGACATCCTAAAATGTCAGACAAGGATCTGCATAGCATTTAATGTAGGAAACTGGACATTTAGATGAGGCTTCCCCCCCACCATGCTTATGTCTGTCCTGATTACATGTGTGAGCAAATAGTTTTTAGCCAAGTTTACTTGTGTTGTACTGACACAAAACAATGCGTTTGTAGGTGGAATGGCACTACCACTGTTTTATTTCAGTGAAGGCAAAAGTATATAAAATCTGAACTAAAGAAGTATATTTTTAATTTAAAGACAAAATCATTCCCATGACCGGTGTTACTTAGCCAAGAACACTGCATGCATGTGGAAAAAAAAGCATGTGGAGAATACTTTTCAGTTTAAGGCATTTGTTCAGAAATACTAATTTTTACGTCTTTTTAAGTTCTTTTCAGCAGACACATATTTTTCAAACATGAACAGGAAAAAAAAATCCCACCACATTGTTGTCCTCATTAGAAAAAAATAAGTACAAAAATGGACACCCAACATACAAGTAGGTTGGCATATCCCTTTAAATTAGTAGGATTTATTTGCTGTTGATTGCCTGAAAAAAACAAAAGAGGATGTTTTGAGATTGAAACAGGCAAACAAACTGAAATCCCACTGAAGGATTGAATTAACTTAATTAACTTCAGTTAAACTACTTTGTATTTTGAACTTAGAGTTTTCAAAGCATAAGCACTGAATATATAGGAAGGCATAAGCTGCCCTAAGTTATTCCTTCTCTTTTTTCATGGAGTTCACTTAACATGAAATTTTAATTTCAATGCAGTCATGGGTTTGCAATATTAATGTGTAGATTCTGAAATGTTCCCAAAAATACTGTCTGCAGGTAACTTGGAAGTGTTGAAGTGTAATCCTGAATTAATTGTGAGCTCCTTTCTGACTTACAAAGAGAGTTTCAGGTTCCAAGAGTTAAATTTCTAAAGATACTTTGTCACCTGAAGAGGAACAGTGGTTTTGAAAGTGTCTAATTGCCACAGCTTAAGATATGTGACACTTCTGAAAACCCTTTTTTAAAGTGCTCCAAGCATTTTAACATTTGATTGATAGCATCTCTTGGGATTAGCTCCATAGTTTTAATATAGATAATCACGTATAGGAACATTTATACCTTTTTTTGCCAATTAATTTTATAGTCTTTGAAACTTTATTTTAGGAACATGAGCATTTTTTCCAAAACACTTTTGGGCTTTAGTTGTGGAATAAACCATTTAATGTTTATACAGTGATTTGCAGCAGTTCCTTTTCAGGGATGATATCAGGGGAATAGTCTGTGCCCCCTTGGCAGAAATGTGAAGGTAAAGTGGAGATGTGTCAGAGATAAGCGCTGCAGCTAAAACAATACATCTGCAAGCAAAGTGAGTGACACTGATGCTGTGACAATCCTCTGTTGTAATGACAATTACTGTTATTCCTGATGAATAACAGAAATGATGGATGGGTGATGGAGCAAAAGCATGACAGCTCCTCACTGTGTGGTCTCTGTTTTTGTAGCATTTCTTTCCCTGACAGTGCCTTTATGTCCCACCCAGCAGGGTGTAGCATTTGGGAGAATTATCAGGGTAGCAAAACAGAGGTTTCTGAGGCTGTGCCTCTACAAATAAATGCTGCTGTGATTGTGCAGCAGGAAGGCAAACTTGAAGTAGTTTCAGCTGAGCTGTCGATGGCAGCTGCAGCAGTAGACGTGTGACACGTGTGTCATTGCAGTAGTGATACTGGAACAGGGCCAGGCTCTGGTGGGGCAGGTGCAGGTAAAACACAAGTCTACCACAATGCTTCTCTGTCTTGGTTTTATTTTGCTTTTTTCCTGTAGCAGGTAGATAAAAGCTGTTCTGTGCAGGTCAGCTGAGGTGTAGCTGTTGTCTTATTTAGCTCTGTAGCCATACCTGCAGACAAACCTGCTGTGATGTCTTAATTTTGTTTTAATATCGGACTGCAGTAAAAACACCGTAGTTAAATTAAACTGCAGCAGCCTTATGGTTTGTTGGTGAATAGGCAAACCAGAATGGTTTGTTGTCACTCTTTCTAGTGAGAATAATAATGGTAAGTGGTTAATGTACAAAAATACCCCACAACCTGTTGTTTTTACAGGGCTAGTTAGACTTCGTTCAAGCCCGTTTCCTAAGCTGCAGGGGACAGAGTATGTACTTAATGTCACAGCTACTGATGACAATGCCTCTGGAGGGCCCCATCCCCTTACAAGTACTGCCCAGGTTGTTGTGACAATTGATGATGTCAACAATAACAAACCTGTTTTTCAAAAGGTAAATATTTGAGGCTCATTCGTTTGTGTTGTACTGTGTGTAAATGTTTATTTAGCACTGTGTTGTCATTGCAAATGTGCAGCAGGTGAGCTGCCCGGGGGGTGCTCTGCTTCCCTTTCTCCTTTTGAGTCCTGGTGCCTCTGTCTTCTCCATCTTTCCCATCCCTCCCAAAGACCAGCAGGATTTGTCCTCTTCTTGTGGTAGGACAGCTCCTGTGAGCACTGTGCTCCCTGAACCGCACCTCATCTCCGGCATTCCAGAACATGAGGCTGTGACGCACTTCTGGAGTTTCCATGTGACATGAGAGCAGAAATCAGTAGGGATGGCTGCCTGTGCAGTGGATCTGTTCCAGAATATTCCAAAACACCTCTCTAAATTGCATTGGCTTCCTCTCATGGGCTGGAACTGATGAAAGAAGAATGAGTGTTTTAGCTTAAACAGTAAAGTACTTTAAAAAATAAATGCTATAATTTGTTTTCAGAATTCTAATTCATATTAAAGATCTGTTGTCTAAAAATGTCAAGTCTGAAGCTGATGACTCAAATGTTGATGGACAATGTTGCATATTTTGAAAAGTCAGCAACTATTCATGTCAGTCTTGGAAATTCTCAGTAATCTCTCCTTGACCAAGTTACTTCGTGTAAAATCTCTTTTTGACCAAAGGAATTTTGAAGTTTGGGCAGGTATATGCCCTCTTTTTTATTAGACTTTTGCTAACTTAGAAAAATATTTGCATTTGGAATTAACTGCTGCTTTTTCTCCAAATATTTTCGTTTGTTGGAGATGCTCAGTGGCTTCGTGCTGTGTGTGGTTCATGTAACCACAAAATAGCAGGTGAAGTCTGTAAATTAATGATGGTACAGATAGAACATTAACAGCAGTGCATGGGAATGAAGTGTTGCTGAGTTGGTTCTCCTTTTTTTTCCTCCTCTGGTATGTCTTTTTTACAGTAATTGCATGGTAAGTCCTTGATTTTTCTGTTGTTATTTTTTAATTCTCTCCCCTCTCTTAGTGCCAGTATTATCGGGAACATGCTTCTGTCTTGGAAAACCAGCCTTCAGGGACAGTTGTACTGCAGGTTGAAGCCACTGATGCTGATGAAGGAGCCAATGGTATAGTGAAATATGGCTTGATGCACAGAGATGGTGTCCTACCAGCATTTACTATTCATCCTGACACAGGTAAAACAAATGTCAGAACATTTAGAAACCACTTTGTAACACTGATGGCAAAAAGGCTTAAATAAAGTCAGACTTGATGCTTTTTTATTTAGTTTTTTTGACAGAAGACAAGATATAAACTGTATTAACTGCATGAACAACTATTCCATGAAACTAAGTTTCATACTTGTCCAATACTGAACTAAAACTGATGTTTTCCCTGAAATGTGGAAATTCTGCTGTGTGAAGTAATTTGTGTTTTTGTGACTGGATTTTAAAAAAACCCCAAACATTATCTTGCAACATTGCTAGTGGCATATAAATGATTTATCCAAGTGACAGTAGTCTTACAAACAGCAAAGGAATTTAGTCTTGGAAGGTTGAAAATAAGTTCAGGCTGAACTTCTGGAGGAGAGAAGGCGTGAAACATTCCTCTACCCTGTACTTACTGCTCTTCAAAAGAAATATTTCTTTAATAAACTCATTCTCCTAAAGTTAGTTTGGTACTTATCTCCATTTTCTATATTTAAGTCCAGCTGTGTGCAGATGTAACTGAAGTTTGTGTCTGCCTGAGCAGTAAAATGTCAGCTGCTGCAATTGTTAAATCTTGTCATTGGATCCTTGAACCCGAAATTCACATTACAGGTGTATTTAAAGTATAGCTTTGTATCTCAGTGTATTGATAGCCCAGTAAACATCTACGTGTAGAATATTGTGAAATGCCTAATATTTTAACTCTCTGGCATTTACTTTGTTTTCAGGAGTTCTGACAACTGTTCAGGTATTTGATCGAGAAAAACAGAGGGAATATCCCATCACTGTGACAGCAACAGATCAGGCAGCGGAACCACTCATTGGAATATGTCAGATAAATGTTGTCATCCTGGACCAAAATGACAATGACCCCAGATTTGAAAACACCCACTATGAATGTAATTGAGAGTCATTGGATAGAGTTTCGGTGCCCTGAGTGTGAGCTTGCCTGATGTCTCCGATTTTGGGGGTTTTGTTTTCTTCCTGGCAGTAGAATATGTGACAAACTAGGTGATTGCAGCCAGAGATGCTCTTACCTTAATTAGTTGCAGAACTGGTACTCTGTGTCATGTGATGTAACAAGTACGGTCTTGCTCATAGGCCTTCCTTATAGGAAAATTCTTTGAAGCAATAGCCATGTCAGTGTTTTCCCTTCCCGGAGGATACCAAGTGTCTGGTACTGCACAGGGATGGGGAAGCTGTAATAACAGTGTTGGGTGTGCAGTGCTGGCCATTAACTGTATCCTTTGTTTTCAGATTAATAGATTTCTCTCATAATTTTGGATTGCATAGTTTTCCTCTTCCCATTTGAATTTTGTAATTCTTCATTGTCTGTTGTTTTACCTTTCCTTGTTGGTTCTTCAAAAAAACCCTTTCTGTTTACAGAAGCACCCCAAGGCATGTATAATATTAAGAAAAAAATGAAGACTGACAATTCTCCATTAGTTATACAGTGCAAATCCTAGAAAGTAGTTTCTGACAATGTGGTCCCTTTTTTTTGTTCATTTTATGCAATAAATTAAAATTCAGTTTAAGTATAATACAGAGTAATTAGTCCTTTATTAAAATACAGTTTAAATAATTGTGAACAATAAGAATTCTAGTTTATGAATGTGATTAACATGAAGTTCAAATGTGATCCACATCTCTGGAGTGATAGCAGCCCTTTAAAATACTCAGTGCAATTTGTGTGGCCATTGTTCCAAGGAAGATCAAGTTATAGTTTCCATACATTATTACTTTAGTATTTCTTAATTACTTACTAAGATGTTCATGGTACTTCAGTGAATGAACAATGTGTTTGAAATATCCTTTCCTTACATTAGATTTCTTAAGAGAGGACACAAGAGTTGGGACCAGCTTCCTGCGTGTTGCGGCCCGGGATGATGACTACAGCTCAAATGCTGCCATCACGTATTCCATAGCCAATGAAGAACCAAATTACTTTCAGATTAATCCTACTACAGGCTGGGTGTTCGTGAACCAACCCATATCTCAGGTATGGTGCTTGCTTTCCTTTCTAAGCTGATTCTCTCAGTGTATCCCAGGAGGGACTGAGGCCATGAGTTTGTGTCACCCCATCATGTTAGAGGATCAATACACTGTGTTTAAATGAAACGTGAGTCTAAGGCTTTTTAGCTCATGAGTTCATTGACTGGAAATTGCATATAAGCAAACCTTGCTTTCAGCTGGAAAGATGCACTGCCTCTAAGGATCTGCTATTCCCATTTGCCCGGCTTTGGCAAGCTAGTTCTGAGGGCTGAGATCATAAGCAGAGGAGCAGGAACCCGAGTGTAGGACTTCACTATGTTAACAGGCAATGAGTTAAGACACAAACCTGAGTGCTCCTGATACAAATTCCCTACCTAATTTATGTTAGTTATAGTGGACTAAGTGTAGCTATCCCTCAGGAAGATGCATAGGCATAATGAACAAAATTGTTGCATGAAAGATTGATCAGTTTGGCTCTTTCTAAACATCTACATGTTCTAAAGTAATCTGTGTTAAAATGAAAATGTTATTGTAGATGGCAGTTTTTAAATACCTAACATATTTTTAACACTGAAATTTAACTTCTAAGTTACTGACACACCCTTTGGTGAAGATGTGTCCTTTCAGTATGTTTTCTTTAGTGAATCTAAGAACCCTGTAGACCTAATAAAAACTTCTTACAGGTAAGCTTAAGAACTCAGGGTCTTCACAAAGTGGGATATTTTGGTTCTGTTTAGATTTTGTGGGAAACGTAATAAGGTTTATTGAGATACGTATCGAAATTTTCCAACAATCTTCAGTAAAGCAAATAGCAGAATTTTCATCAACTTTGCACCTATTTAATATTTTAAGTTCAACTGCAAATATTTTTCTTCTGTGTAGGTTTAAGTGTGCCTTTTATTTTATGCATCAATTTATTTTGGAGTCCTGTTCAAAACCTTCTGTAATGAAACCTTTTTTACTCTTCAGAGATCATCTATAATTCGAGAGGTTATTGCTACAGATGGAGGTAATAGGAGCACTAAAGTTGAACTTGCTGTAACTGTTACCAGTGCAAAAAACCAGCCTCCACAGTGGGAAAGAGACAGCTATGAAGTTGTTATTCCAGAGAATATTACACGAGATGCCTCAGTTTTGGTAAGAGTGGACAGGCTTGTTTATCTTTCTGTAGCTCTAAGGCTGTACAGTAACTGAATGTTTTTTATTTGCTTAGATGTAGCTTTTATAACAGTTTTCTGTTTTGTAGCTGAGTGTCTGGGGGAGTCAAAACACAAAAGCTTTGGGAAATGTTGCTGTACTTGCAGAAGTGTTAATTACAAACACTTTTTGAACTGTGCAGACAATCAAAGCAACTTCTCCCCTTGGTGATCCCCGTGTGACTTACAACCTGGAAGAGGGACTTGTTCCAGAGACCAACATGCCGGTTCGCTTCTACCTGACTCCAAACAGACATGATGGTTCTGCTTCAATCCTGGTAGCTGAGCCCCTGGACTACGAAACAACAAAGAGCTTTCTGCTGAGGGTTCGAGCACAGAACGTTGCTGCAGTTCCTCTGGCAGCGTTTACTACGGTCTACGTTAATGTCACAGGTCTGTCGGCTGTTCAGGGATGCTACAGTGGAATCGTGCACATTTTTTCTTTAAAGCTTTATAGTTTTCTCTATCTGTGCTCTTTTGATGTTTCAGATGTCAATGACAATGTCCCATTCTTCACTTCATCCATCTATGAAGCCTCAGTAACAGAGGGAGCTGATGTTGGGACATTTGTCATTCAGGTGTCTGCCACCGACCTCGACCTTGGTCAGAATGGGGAGGTGAGGAAGGGGATCTAATCTCCCCTGATGAAGGGTGGGGAATAACTTCTGTATGAGCAGTGGCTAAATAGTCTGGGAGTCTTCAGCCTAGAAGAACGAGGACTAACAGGGAAATGTAGAATGAAATAAAGTAGTTTATTACAAGCTTCTCTGTGTTGTCATGTGAAAAATGAAACTAAAACTGGTAGGTGTGAGACAGAAAACAAATAAGAAATATTTATACAACCTGGAGTTGAGATGAAATACTTGCTGTAGAATGCTCTGTTTTGGAAAGGTCTACTTAGGCCTAAAATGAGGTTGGATAAATTAATGGAAGAAAAACCATGTTAAAAACTTCAATGAGTTGTAAACCACTGGGGGTATTGCAAACTGAATCCTTACAAAATACGGCAAGTTAACACCCAAAGAGGAGGTATTCCTTGCTGATTTAAAAAGTTGAAAGTAGGTATATCCTTAGAACAAGAGTGCAAACTGAGGTCAATCACAGAAACATATGTGTAATAGAGACTGGATCATGGTCCACAATACTGAGCAAGTTCAAATCCAGCTCACCTGGGCTGTTATATCAGTACTTTGCATCTTTAACTGAGTTTGAGTGCAGTTGCACAAGCATTGTGTGGACATATACTAGTCAACTTGGGGATTGATAAGACAGATTTATTTCCTTTACAGATCAGCAGTCAAAATGCAGGGAAATTAATTGACTTCAGATTGCTTGAGATGCAGTTTTACCAGGCTTTCTTGGCCCTGATCGAGGCACGAGACTGTTCTTCCTCTCCCTAAATACTTATTTAGCTGTGAACTTTGCAACAACAGGAAAGTATAGATTAACAACTTCTGTTTAATCCTTTAGATAACTTACTCCCTGTTACATGACAGTGGCAGAGACTACGCCCATTTCCGCTTGGACTCCCAGACAGGCTCAATATACACGGCCTCGGTGTTTGACAGAGAGAAGAAGAGCTCCTACCTTCTGGAAGTGAAGTCAGTGGATGGCTCTGAATCAGCCCGACCTGGAAAACATGGGAAGCCAAACTCTGGTAAGAGACATGTCTGCAACAAGTGTAGTATTACCTGGATTGGTCTCTGAAATACAAGATCAAATGTTACTTTCATTTTTTTCAAATCTGCGTGTGAAAGAGTGTCAGTTGGTTTGGTTTCTGGGATGGATTTTTTTACTGTTTGTGCAACAGTTGTGTCACAGCTGGAAGATAAATTTTATATGATCATCAAGCAAGTTTTTTGTTCTGAAATTAAAAGAAAACTAGAGCTTCATATTTAGACAGAATTTCCTGGCTAGCAAAGATGCACCTGTTATGTGTACAATGCAGATCTTTGGGCAGTGGAAGTGTTTCTCAAAGCACTGCATATGTTACTGTATTCAGTCAAAAGTAATTATGAAGTAGGAATATTCGAGATAGAGAATCCCTTTCTTGATTGATCTCTCTGCTTAAATAACGACTTAAAATTTTGTGGCTTCAGGACAAGAAGTTATGACTAAAAACTGTACAACGGCCGTATTAGGCATCAATTATTCATGTATTATCTGTTTAAACAAATTGGATGTGACATTCATTTGATATCCAAGTGCTTTTGAGTAATGTTGGTATATATATGGTCCACAACCCTAAGGGTTTGTTTCTGTATTGTCTGCATATTTGTCTTCATTTAATGTGCAGCGAGACAGGTTAAGGAATTGTAGCTGACAGAAGTGGCACAGCTGAGGGTTTTAATCTCTCGTTCCTCATCTCTCTAGACACGGCCTATGTGCGTGTTTCCATCAGTGATGTGAATGACAACGAGCCTGTCTTTGCTCAAAGTGTCTATGAGGTAAATGTGGATGAAGACCAGGATGTGGGCTCCACTATTGTCACAGTCAGTGCTAACGACGAAGATGAAGGTAAAGTATTGGAATCCCCCACAGCTGTGCCTGAAATATTCATGAGTTAATTTCAGCACACCGAGACATATTTAGTGGTGTTAGGAAGGGAAATGTCTTTTTGTCTCCAGATTTTAAAACTTCTTTTAAGTGTGAACTGATCAGGCATGAGTATCAGTTTCATAATGGAGGTGTGAGGTGTAATCTCTTATTTCAGGAGACATGCATTAATGTGGGATGGTATGGAATAATTTCTGTGCCAGAAAAGACACATTCATTGTGGATCATATAATTTTCTTACAAATGGTCACCAATATAAATGTCCTGATTAACTAAATAAGTCAGACTGGATTTCAGTGAGATTCATTTGCTTTCTCTATGGGCAGTGTAGTTGTTCTTTTACTTTTTCTTCTGAACAATCTCTTATTAGAATCTAGACTTCCTAAATGCGTATGATGAGTCTTAGCGATATTGTTTTATCCCCAAATCAGTCAGAAATTCAGCCACAGGTCATGTAAAAGTAAGTACACAGCCAGTGCTCATAAATGAGAGAGGGAACAGTACAGACTTGAATCTTTTGGCTGTGGTGCATTACTCATTGGACTTCACGGGATGGTGCACAAGTCCCAAAGGACTGTTCTGTCAGTATGTTTGTGAAGTATCAATAAATCCTGACTGCACTGCATTCCTTACCCACTCTGTAGGAGGCTGAGGCAAATGTGGCAAAGATGTACTGAAAAAGGATTTACCTACTCGAGGAACTTTTAGGTTGTTACTTAGGCTGTCTGTAAATCTGCTCTAAAGTGTTGGACAGGGGACCTGATGTGATGGATATATTGCACTTTATTTCTGTCCTCTTAATAAAGTAAAAGCAGAATTATTACCTCATGGCAAAGACACATTTTATAATTAGACACAAACTACAATTGGACATACTAGGGTTGAAAATGCTGGTAAGTAATCTGACATAGCTGCATGTTTTAAAAGACCACAAAACCATGATACCACTAATCAGCTGTTGTATGGTTTGTACTTCATCTCAACATGCCATGCTTCGGTCTGCTTCCACAAATGTGTGTTTTCTGACCCTGTTGGTAATTGACAGGAACAAATGCTAAATTACGATATCAGATCACAGCTGGAAACATGGGAGGAGTCCTTGATGTCGATCCAGAAACAGGAGCCATTTTTATTGCCCAACCACTGGACTATGAAGAAACAAAAATGTATGAGATTCACTTGTTGGCCTCTGATGGGAAATGGGAAGATTATGCAGTTATCATCATCAATGTCGTGAATAAAAATGATGAGGCTCCGGTTTTCTCTATCAATGAATACTATGGAAGTATAATTGAGGAACTGGATGCATTGCCAGTCTTTGTACTTCAGGTAGTATATTCAGTTTCAGAGACTATGATATTTCAATGAAAGAGCACAGATTACTGTGGGACACTTACGGGACAATAATCTAGCACATATATATTAATGAAGTTTAGTTTTACTGAGGTTTTTCTGTCACTGGAAGAGGAGAAATGGACTTTTAAGAAAAAAACAATTACAAAGATAGTAGGAGAAACAAAATGGGTCATCTGTGATCCTAAAGAGCAAAAAATTAGCATTTTAAAGTAGCTATCAGAATAGCATATTTAAATTACCTCTATGCATATGAAAAATATAATATTTTTTTAGTACTAGAATATCTACATTGTTGTTGTAGTGCAAAGCATATTTGTCATGCTGAATTGTCCCTAATTTGCTATTCCCTGGCATGCACATAGTAATACCCTGTCATATGCTTTTGCTTGGGCTCCTTTAGACTGCAGCAACATACAGGATGTGATGCAATTGTGGCATGTTTCTTGCTTTCTATGTCTTCTTTTCAAAACTTTTGTAGGTCATGGCAAGTGATCCTGACAGTGATGTGGATGAAGGAGATTTGAGATACTCATTGCATGGGTATGGTGCAGGTGATATTTTCACAATAGATGAGAAAACGGGCAGCATTTACTCACACAAGACGCTGGACAGGGAGGAGAGAGCGCTGTGGAGATTTATTGTGTTGGCGACAGATGAAGGTGGAGGAGGACTCACAGGCTTTGCTGATGTGATTATCAACGTGTGGGATATAAATGACAATGCACCCATGTTCACGTGCATGCCCGATGACTGCAATGGGAATGTGTTTGAGAATTCTCCTGTGGACACTTTAGTCATGGAAATGGGTGCAGTTGATCGTGATGATCCAAATGTAGGTCTTAATGCTGTCCTGACTTACAGGATAACGGAGAATGTGAAAAATGAGTTTGGTACTGACATGTTTACTATCAATCCCAATACCGGTACAATCCACGTTGCAAGGGGAATGCTAGACAGAGAAAGGACTGAAAATTATTTTCTTACTGTAGAAGCAAGAGATGGGGGAGGGTTAACAGGAACTGGCACTGCCACTGTCTGGGTTGCAGACATCAATGATAACGTACCTGCGTTCACAAAAAAGATGTGGCAGGCAACAATTCCTGAGAACAGAGCCATCGACTCAGAGGTTTTGCAGGTGTGTGCTACAGATGCAGACATTGGGGAAAATGCAGACTTAACGTTCAATATCATTGGGGGAGACCCAGACCAGAAGTTTTACATTGAGAATGACAAAGAATGGCAATGTGGCACTATCCGACTGAAAAAAACATTGGATTTTGAGAACACACGTGAAAGAAAGTTTAATCTTACTGTTACTGTGGAAGATACGGATTTTTCCAGTATTGCAGTGTGCCTGATTGAGGTTGAAGACTCCAATGACCACAGCCCAGCTTTCCTTTCTCAGTTTATTCAAACAAACCCTTTGTTTGAAAACATGCCTGCAGGTACTACAGTGACCACAGTGAGAGCTACAGACAAGGATTCTGATTTGAATGGGAAGATTGTCTATTCTATAAAGTCAGATTCGGATCCTATGAGACAGTTTGTGGTTGACCAATATGGTCACCTGGTTGTGGCAAATACCCTGGACCGTGAAGTCGTTGAGAAATACAGTTTAATTGTGTTGGCTGCAGACCAAGGGACACCTGCCCGCACTGGGAGCGTTACAGTTTTGATTAACTTGCTTGATATTAATGACAATGGGCCACGGTTTGAGGCACCATACATGCCTGTAGTTTGGGAGAATAGGCTGAAGCCTGAAATAGTTTCTATGAACCACACGTCAAAGCTGCTTCACGCGTTTGATCCGGACAGTGAGGAAAATGGGCCACCCTTCACGTTTTCATTGCCACCAGATTATCAGAACTCTCTGGATTTTTCTCTTACTGACAATGGAAATAGCACAGCAACTGTAACTGCTTTGAGGTCCTTTGACAGAGAAAAGCAGAAGGTGTTTCATCTGCCAGTAGTAATCACCGATAGTGGGATTCCGCCCATGAGCTCTACAAACACCCTGACTATAACAGTTGGTGATGAAAACGACAACTGCCATGAGTCTGGCCATAAGGAAGTCTATGTGTACAGTTACAAAGGTAAGTGCTATCTGGATGTTATATCAGATTCTGGGTGTTGTATCAGGTTCGTGAGTATAACCGAGTTTTACACATAATTTTTTGTCTTGCAGTCTGTTAATCTCTCTTGAATGGTTTACGTATTTCTAAACGGCAGCTTCAATTCTATGAACTACTAAATAAAGTGGAATAAATAAACTACATTAAGCTCAGACCCCAGTGTGTACAAGACGATCTACCAAAAAACTGGTAGCTGAAAACATGGATACATTGCAGTTGCAGTATTTTTATAGATTAATAAAATCTGTTTTCCGTTCGTGAGTTTTCACCTACACAGAGTTTTTTATATGTGCACAGATGATTCACAAAGTATCTGACAGAGGATGAACAGTTTAATAATAGCGTGTTTTTTCCTGAAGTTTACCTCTAAAACTTTACCTTACATTAGTTCTGGTGCCCCTTACAAAGCAGTTTATTACACCTTTCCCCAGTTAGCCCATTCTAGATAGACTTGGCTATATCTCAGTTATCATTGCAGTAGTAGAATTTCTGATAAATATTGGAGAAGATGAATCTACAGAAGGTACGTTGCAATGAGTAACATTTGCTGGATTCATTACACCTAAATTAGAAAGAGATGTGACCAAATCATACTGTAGAAAGAGAGAGTGAAGTTTATAGGGTGGGTTAGGTCCTGATTTGAAACTTAAAATTTTCCCATGTTGCTGAATCTTGGCTGTTGAATTCAGAGGTCTCCAATCCTGAAGTTGCTCCTTTTGCTGTTTTAGAAGAGCTGCTTGAATGTCCCACTCCTGTGGCAGCCCACAGGGGCCTGGAAAAAGGACCAAGACCTGGCCCAGCTTGGTGGCTTTTTGCCCACTGCCATTTCTCAGTCGTGTCCTTCTCTCCCAGCTGCACCCCACAAGATCTCTCCCTTTTTTGCTGTATTTCACTTGAGGGCTGTTTAAAATAATAGACAAGCAGTGAAACATTTGGGCTTTACCTCCTGATGTGGTGATTTTTTTTTCTGTCTGAGAGTATCATAGAGAGTTGTATTTATGTATTATTCTGTTGTTGTTTTGTGCTGTTTTCAGCTTTTCTTTCATGTGACATCTGTAGTGTGTTCACATTTCCAGAACTGGCAGAAATCATATGACAGGCTATGCATTGTTGTAAGAATCTTGGATCAGAACTATCACCAATCTGAAAATAATAAATAAATAATAAATGCAGTAATGAATGTGGCAGAACATAAAATGCACTGAAAAGCAAAAATTAAATGCAGATTTATTCTAATTTATCTCACCAGGAAAATGGTCAACAACAGTGCTTGGGGAAGTGTTTGCACCAGATCAAGATGACTGGGACAATAAAACATTTCTCTCTGAAGGAAAACTGCTCAAGTGAGGATTGTATTTCTGTCAAAATGAGTAATATTTATGCTTCTGTAATTATTTTACCATGTATTTCTGTGTTCAGGATTGCATAAAGCCAGGGTTATTGAGTGTACCAAGGAATGTACCTTCTCAATGCTCTTTTTCCTTTGGGTAGTGAAGTATTAAGAAAAGTAATGCATAAAATATTTTTTTCAAGAGAATGCAGGATCACACCATGATGTTGATTTTTAGTCAGATGTCATTGTTAATTTATTTTATAATGTGCATTCTGTAAGATCCAGTTTAAAAATAGGCAGAGTTTTTAATGCTTGCTCTCAGATATGAGAGCTGATGGAATACAAATCCCAAATTTAAAAGTACAGAATAGAATCATTTCATCCAGAGTGGAAGGGAATTTGGTGATCTCCTTTGATGTCTAAATTTACAATTACATGTGAAAACCATAACTCAGATTAGTGGGGTTTTTTTCTGTTAATTGAAATGTTGAATTGGACTCTTAATTCCTACTTAGACATTATTTGTTCCTATCATAAAGCGAGGTGGCTGGTGGCAGAACTGTATGCTGTTTGAAAGGGAAGAAATGGATGTGGAAGTGGATGTGAATTTTTTGTCTGTGCTGTGACTAAAAATTTAAAAGCTTCGCGTACCCCAAAATTAAAGACTGGCTTTCTGTCCATCAGCAGCCCCCAGGCCTGTTTCCCTGTTAAGAGGTTACTGTTCCATAATATTGGAATATTTCCATATTTGCTGATGACTGGCTCTTTGAAGTGTCAAATGAGGGTGCTGTCAGAGATTTCATACAGACTTTACCCTGTTTCAAACAGAGATGTGATAATCTGGAATGATTTGTGGGCTATTTCTTACTTGAGCTCATGGTGATTATGAACCCCTGGTTCAACTGCACACTGTTTTTAGTCAAATTTGGGGAATTCTGAGTGGTACAAACATCTTTTTATAAGCTCTGCAGATTGTCATTTCTGAACTAAGGTGTTTCTGGTGCTTTTCTGAGGTTGTTGGCTAATTCCTATCAGTTTTGATCCTATAACCTTCACGGTAACATTTAAGGCCTTCTGAATCATGTTAATGAATAAAGTAAGTGCTCAGTTTTGATTTAATAAGGTTTCCTAATTGAAGGTTTCTGTCTAGTTCTTTCAGATTAAATCAGAGGACGGGGTCTTTGCTGATGGTGGATAACACTCCTCAGGGAATATACAACTTAAAGGTTAGAGTTTCTGATGGAGTTTGTCCTGATGTTATATCTACAGTACAAATCCATGTCAAAGACCTGGAAAATGAAGCCATACAAAACTCAGCCACTGTGCGTCTGTCAGGTTGGTTTTATTTGCTGGTGAGAGTTTAGATCAGCTGCTCCTCTAACTGAATGATTATGTGGTGTAGGTATTGTTATATCAATACTTGATTTACTAATCACTGTAGGGCACTTTCTGGTCTGTTTCCATATTGTTAAATATTTAAAAAAAAAAAAAAAAGAGAATTACCCAGTGATCTCCCAGTGTCTCATGTTTCTCTGTTTTTGAATCCCAAACTCAGATGTGACAGCAGAGGAGTTCATAAGGAGAGATGAAAATGGCAAAACGAGGCACGGAGAGTTCAAGGAGTTACTTGCAAAAATGTTGTCTGCTAAGCTGAGTGATGTCATTGTCTTCAGTGTGATGAACAGGGGTGGAAAACAGACAGATGTCAGATTTGCAGTCCGTAGTGGCTCAGCGTATTACAGACCTGAGAAACTGCACGCAGAGATGGCCGCATTTAAAAATGAGGTTTGTTCTCTGTGGTTGTTGTGCATCTATGGAATTCACCCACACTCTGAGTTTGGGGGGTGTATATCCCAAACCTCAGTGGAAAAATATTCTAGATCTACAGATAAGGTTTTTATTGCTTCATTCAGGACAAAAGCACTTGTCAAATAAATGCTTAATTCAAGCTTCCTCCCTTCTTTTTTAGTCCCATGTCTACAATTACCGTATGATTTTACTGACTTCTGGTTCAATGAATATAACCCCTTTACAGCTGCAGGAAGATGGGTCTCCGTTTCCAACATGGGACAGATGCCTGTGTTTTCTGCACTTAGTGTTTCATTGTGTAATCTGTCAAGACTTTTGAATATGAAATAAGAAGAATCCCTAGAAGCCAAAGTGGTACTGTAGTGCAGATGATGTCTTGGAAATGACAGCTTTTTGGACTTTTCAGGTGCTGATGGAAATCCCCAAATCATCAGCCTGTGTTCAGACACTCAGAGTAGAGGCTTGATGCCACCCAAATGAAATTCTACTGTACAAAGAGATGACACTTCATAGAAAAAAGCTCTGCTGGGAGGAACATGCAGTTAGAAGAATAGTTACAACAGATAAGTGAGATGGAGACAACATTCTGTGATTGCATTTAGTTGGACGACTTTAAATACAATGTGACACCCTCCTGCAACTTCTTTTCCTGTTATAAGAGGGAATTCTGAGTGTGCTGTTTGTGGCTCTGGGGCCATATTTGGGTTTAATACATGGTACATCTTATTTTTCCCAAAGAGAACACAGCACTTGCCATTTGTGTTAATGTGGTGGAGTTTGCCTGATTCTGGGGACAAAAGAGGGCTGTCTTAACTTATCACCTGCCTACATCTTGCTGTATCTTAAATAGCTGTGTGGATTATGAGACTGTTCAGAGTGACCAAGTAGGAAATGCCGGAGACGGGGAGTATTCAGGAAGGGTAACCGCTGCTTCTTTGGCCTATTCATTGAATTACTGCAACAATAATATAGGAAACAGTGTAGATTTCAAATATTCTCTGCCGTAGTATATGACATGTGTATTCCTCAAAGTGGTAACAAGGGGATTGCTTCACATATTTTAATGAAAAAATGTGTTTGTATTAATTATATATCCCCTTTCAATATTTAATGAATAGCTTTAGTGAGCAATCACAAATAGTTTACAGGAAAACAGTCATAGCTGGAGAATTCCTCCAGTAGTTTTTGCACATATTAACTATAAATACAGAAAATAAGTAATTAGCACTGGAATTATTTGTTGAATTGCTACATAAATAATATGTTTGCATTACCTCCTTGGGATATAGTTTTACAACAGCTGTTTTTATTTGGCAGAAAAATAATCCATCCTAATACTTTAAAGGAGCCAGGGTTGTTTGTAGACAACTTTTCTCTAACCGTATTACAGAGTTGTCTAAATGTGCATTACAGACCCTCCACTAATGGTTATAAACGTGGGCAGCAGACACAGAACTGCATTGACAGGATGCATCGTGTCATTATAAAGTAATTTTGTGCCCGTAGGGCTGTGATCATCAGTACATGTTACTATATTTGAGAACATATGGACAATTGATTGTAAAGGTCAGAGTTCTTACACTGTGGATTGAGATGACAGCACTAGTGAAGAAAACAACAGAAGCACTTCACTTACATATTTGTTTTGATCTTTTCAAAACTTATTTGTGATAAATTTGCCATGCATTTTATCATTTGAAAAAAACCCCAACATGTTAACTATATAAAGACCTCATGTTGTTAGTTTTACTTTTGTACAACTTGGTGGGTGCCACCGTGGGAGTAGTGAGGTCTCCTGCATTCAGGTTTGGGCACTACAGACGCATCACTTTAATGTATTTGAATGACCAAACCCAAATCAAATCTGTATTCTAGTAGGCACCTGTGCAAAATCCCCAAGCAAGTAGAAGGAAGAAATCTATGCCAGGGAACAAACTTTGTCATAACTTAGTCCAGCACTAAGGCTGAAGGACAAAAAGCCAGGGATAATGGCAACTCTGTTCCTGCCTTAGGCACCCCATGAACAGCTACTTCACTTCCATGTGCTCTGCTGGGCCTTCCTTGGTCTGTTTGGATTAGAAATGGGAACTGTGGAGGCACTCACTATTTCTGCATTACAGGCCTGTGTGTACACTGAGGCTCTGCTCTTTATTGGGCACTTGGGCTTTCAGGTGCAACCCCAATCAGGGATAAAAATGATGAATAGCAAAGATTAATGTAGCATAGAATGCAGCATCCAGGATGCTGAACTGACGGTGTTTTGTTTCAGACAGTTTGACATTAAATGTAAATTTATGGGGCACAAATCACTAGACTGAATCAGAGTTGCTGTAGAGTTGTCTTTTCAGGTCACTGTCTGTGGACATGATTATTGAAAGCAGCTCAGCCCTGCATGTCCCCATGTCTGTGTTGCTGTGTGTGAGAGAATGTAGGAAACAGTATCTGGGTGGAACTCCTGAGGCTTGAGCTGAAGTTTGCCTCTTGCCATCAGGGTGCAGAGGGGTGTGACACAAATGACACAACCCAGAAGGCTGAGTGTCACTGCTCCCAGAGCTTTGGTCCTTGGAAATAGTGTTAGTAGGCCAGTACATGTTCTCAGTCATGTCACCAATTCAGTTTTTGGGAAATGCTGCTGTAATTTTTTTACAAAATCTTTCCCGTATTTTTCGGATAACTTTGCTTGTCTTTGTGTCAGGGATGTTATTTAGAAACAACAAACTAAAGCATTCCATTAAGTATCTGATGGCTTAGAGTCTTCCGAAGTTGAGCGAGTAAAAGCCTTCATTAGGACGAGAGTGGTGATGTGTTAAACTGTATTTCCTCTCAGATCCAGTCAGCTTTGCAGCTGAACATCTCCCAGATCGATGTGGATGAATGCAGGAGTGCAAACTGCAGCGAGGGCTGTACAAACCGCCTCAGGGTGGGCGACATTCCAACAGTGATGGACACCGGGAGCGTGTCCTTTGTCTCTCTCACAACCACCATCCACTCGATCTGTGGCTGCTGGGCCCGGGAACGACTCCACCAGCCCTGCTCCTCCTACCCTCGGAGCCCCTGTCTCAATGGGGGCATCTGCACTGACACCCTGAATGGGTACAGGTCAGCACGTTGTACTGCACATTATCTTTTTCCTCCTGTTTTTAAAGTGTCGAGTGGAGCTTACAAGATACAGGTCTAAAATAGTCATGAATGTACTTCTGACTGAAGGAGAGACAAAAAAACCCCACATTTACCCTGGGGTTTAAACAGGGTCTTTCCTAATGACCATGATGGTGTTGTAGTCCCCAAAGCAGGAAAAATAGAGTGTGAATAAGAAAGAAAATCCTGGGGAAAACACATTAGTATAATTAACACATGTAATTTTTTAAGAGCACCTCATTCTGTATGAAGCAATGAGTGCCCTGGATTTTTTGTTTTCCAAAAGAGTAATAATAAGGGTGACTGTCAGTGGATGTAGGAGTCAAATGCAGTTTAAGCTCCTTATTACCCTCTGTTTAGGAAACAGTAGATAGGAAACTTGTTTTAGTATAGCAACACCTAGCATGCAGCGTGTTCCCTCAGTTAAATTATATTGGTTTATTCCAGCTAGAAATTAACCCCCCTGAGTTTTTTAATTGGTGCTTGGTGTTCTGTATTACTTATTCAGGGAAATAGTTCATTTTTCTCAAACACATGGCCTCAAAAATACTTTTTTTTTTGAGGGAGATAATATAGGGAATATATATATACTTTGTACTCTTAGAGTATTTTAGTAATTGCCAAGCACCCCTGAGATTCTGCTAAAAATCTTTGTTTCACTGATATTTTTTACTGTGACTTAAATGCTGCTTTTTTTCGCATGTAAAATAAAATTTAAAAAATGTTGAACTTAAAAAAACTTAGAATGTTTACTATTTCTTTTGGTTTGGGCCTTTCAGATGTCTTTGTCCTGCTTCCTTTCATGGACCTGAGTGCCAGCAGACTAAGCACAGTTTCCATGGCAATGGATATGCATGGTTTCGTCCCATCAGACCTTGTTTTGAAAGCTCACTCTCTCTGGAGTTTATAACAGTGGTTCCAGATGGACTTCTACTATATAGTGGTCCTTTATCAAATCCAGAACCTGGGAGAACAGAAAACTTCATTGCAATAGGTACTTCTGCAAAAGTGTGTGGAAAAATGAAATGTCTTTGAGAATGGGTTGCCTGTGAGCAGTGTAATAGTTAATCTGTGAATTCTGTCTTTTCATTTAATGAGGTAACTTATTTTCTGGTGTCAAAATACTTTGAAATGTTTCCTAGTAGGGTTTTTCTCCTTTGATGTCTATTTTTGTAGCCTGCACCTATGGCTTTAGGTCCATAGCAGAATTGCAGGAATGAAGGGGAAAGCAAAACAGATGGATACATATGTAAAAAAAAATAATCCACCTGGAAAAACTGTAGTGCTGTAAAGGAATTTAGGTACTTTGAAGACAGGTATTACATGATTAATGCAGTCTTAGTCGCATGTCATTCTCATCTAGTTTGGTGAGAAAATAAATCCACTTAACCTGTCAGTTTTGGGGCAGTTTTGCACTTCTTTTTAAACAGGCAATGATTTAATGCGTGAATCCAGCCCCACATGCCACACAAGTAGAACTCAATGCTTTATGTTGACATATATTTAAAAGGCTACTACTGCTTATTTTTTGTGGATTAATTATACGAGGTGCACATTATGGTTGGCATTTTTATTTTCCTAATTAATGGAAAGGTAATATTGTTAATCATTTACCTTTTTTGCCTTGCTTTGCAGTTCCTTGTAAATTTGAGTTGAAGATGGGAGTTAAACCTGCATGTGTTGTTTTAGAACATCCTAAAATTGCAGAACGCTTATCAGGAATTGGTGTCAGTGTTTTGACAGAAGTGGTGTAATCTAAAATATAAAAATAAATAATATACTGAATGAGTATTTCTGCATAGTGGAAGTCCTGGAATATAATTGTAGTTATTTCTGTAGTAAACCTACTCTGTGTGACCAGCAATAACCGTTAAATCAGTACAGTCACTAACTACTGCCATATCCAAAATGGAAGAATTCTTGTTTAAAGCTGAGTTTAATTTCCTGCCCATGTTGTGTTAGAACTCTCCAGTGGTATTCCTGTGCTGAAGATGAGCCATGGCTCAGGTTTTGTGGTGCTGCAGTTTCCAAGCCATCTGAATGTAGCAGACAAGAAGTGGCATCGGCTAGAAGTCAGAACCAATGGTCAGGTCAGTTTGTTTGGGTTTTTTATTCCACATCAGGATATTAATATGTCCAATTGCATTTCCCTGTGCAGGAACAGGAGGGTAGAAAGAACAGACTGGGTAATTGTATATATTGTTCTACCTGTCCTTGTAGATTCGATGAACAGTAGAAATTTTGGCAAGACCACATTGTCAGTTCCGAATCTACCTTCCAAATCCATATTCTATGATCAGAAGAATCTGTTGTCCTTTTTTAAGCTCTGCAGCAGCACATGTGGAATGAGCATAAAAACTCCGTTGTAATTTGCCCATGCAGTGCACACATTTGGACACTGCAATCAATTCCCCTTGCACAAAAAGCAACAATTACTTAATTTGCAACTGCAGTTACATGTCTCGTGTAAGTGGTTAAACTGCTCAAAAGCATAAATAAAAGGCAGGGTTGAGTTCTTTCTTTTGCTAAATGGTTCCAATTTGGCTTTACTGGTTATTGCAGGATGGAAAACAGACCACAGGGGAAAAACCCAGCCCTTGTTTATTGAGTTTTGTGGAAATGGTGTCGTGGGTTTGCAAAGGTCCCCCCTCCCTGGGGGGCTATAATTGGTTTGTCCAGGTGAATTTCCGGACCAAAGCCAATCAAGAGTTTTAGTAACGCCTTTGCTAATTACATCTTTAAGAAAACGGAAGAGAAGGTGGTGGCGCAGATAAAATTGGCAGCCACGTAGGGAAGATGTGTCAGACCCCAAGCAGGGGCCAGGGGCAGGAGCAGCACTGAAGCCCCCTGACCAGACGTGTAACAGAGTGAAGAAATAAAAACGTCTTTAAAGAAGAACTTGGACAGGGCTGCTGCAGGAAGAATTCCAGCCGGAAAGATAGCAGAGCCTTCAAGGTCAGAGCTGGCAGCAGCCAGGAGAGAAATAAGAAGCCGCAAAGGGGGAGACGCTCCTTCTCCCCCTCCCTCTCTCTCCCTTCAGCAGGGAAAAGACTGAAATCTAAAATCCCTGCCACCTGTGGAAGATTGTTGG